>JACXSJ010004239.1:0-14970 GCA_014851325.1 Pentalonia nigronervosa
GTCATGCTCTCAAAAATATTATTCTCTATAATTTTAGTGTTAGGTTATTTAATATTTTACTTTAAAAGTACTTAAAAACATCAAAAAAACGGTACTGCGTAAATTAATTTTGTTCATATTTCGCGTGGACCAGAGAAAGAAAACAAACAGTGCGCTGCAATCCTCTTAATATAGTCATATAGATAATAATTAATTCATATGATTATAAATGATAGGCATAGGCTTGTTAACCATGACTGGTCGTGAACGTGATAAGTTCAGAAAATATGAGTCAGGAAACGTAAAACGAGAAAAAAACGGAAGGTAGAAGAGTTTATGCAGAAACACAGGGGCACCATGAACAAATTTTGTAAAAGTCGTCAGGATGTCATAAAATTTATAAAGAATATTGAAACGCACTAATAGCTGCCACTTATACCAATCGTCATCATTAGTACTTTAACATTGGCGTGCGAAAATTCAAATCTATCCATTTTCTATTAGTATTATATTTGAATTAATACGTACACTGCATTCATTGTCGATAAAGAATATTATAATGTACTAATAGCTGTATACATAAAACTGAATAGTTAACTGATTAAGTAAACTGAATAATTAAGAATTATGTCTGTTTTTGGCAGTACTTACACTTGTGAACACATTTTTTCACGAATGCAAATTTTCAAATCAAAAACTAGAGCTCAGTTAACTGACATTTACTTGGAAAATTCACTAAGAATTGCATCGTCTCAGATCCAACCAAATATCGAAAAATTAGTTAGTGAAAAACATTGTCAGTTTTCACATTAAAAATAAAATAAAAAATTTGTAATTAAAAAAAAATTGTTTATCTATATATGTTTTAATAATAACAATAATTTGTAATTTTAAATGTACCTACCTAAAACTGAATTTTTATATAAAATCCATGTTTTTACTACGAATGCGACCCGCAAGACTTAAAAAAAATAATATGTGGCCCGCTGCATAAAAAAGTTGAATACCCCTGTTTTAAACCGTTGTGCACGCTTCGTCTTTGAGTATTTCTCAGTGTTTTTAATTTTTCAAACGTTTTTATCTTAAATAACATGTTTAATTACGAACAGTGTCCATCGATGTTCACGCATAAAGACAATGTGGTTAGACATGAAAAAACGCATACCGTTGTTCATTTTCCATGTACCGTATGCGGTAAATCATTCAGCATCAAGTCCAACATGAACAGACTTATTCAAATTATCCTTGGTATGTTTATTTTATTTGATTATTATTTTTTAAAATATTTAATTCAATATTTATTTTACAAGGTGTTCGCGCTCGACCACAACGAGGTGAAATAGAGATTACTCCAAATATTATAGTATTAGATTAGCCAGCAGGTCCTTCAAATCTCGTTCAAAAAGTGAACGATGATTTTAACAATGATCGGTACAATGAAATATGTTTGGAAGTTCTGGAAAATGTTCAAAATGCCGGCCTGTGCGTTGCGAGTGGTAAGATTTTTTTTATATATTAACAAGATTATTATTATTATTTTTTTTTAAGTAGATTCTTATATGACTACGGTAGGGAGAAAGCGTGTTCACGTAGAAAATACGGCATCACGTATTAAATCAAAAAAGGCTCGTGTGGATGTGGTTAATACACCCGGTTTCGCTAAAGTTAAATCTGCACATAGTCGAAAAATCGTATGGTATTATGCTAAAAATCTAAACAATTTCGAAAATTATATTTCATTTTTCGCTAATTTAAAACCTGAACTCGTTGAATTATTAAGAAGAATTGTAGTTGTTAATCCGATAAAATTTAATTTAAAACTTGAAGCCACATATAACCAACCACGTGTAGAGGACTCTTCGCAAAATAGGTCATTCAAGACATCTGCCCGAGAAATTTTCATCGATTCTGATATAGATTTATTAATAGAACAGGCGTACACAATATTATTAAATGAGAAAGAAATATATGTAGCAAAGGGGAGTGGGTATTCATTAGAATCGATCGATGGACTTTTACTAACGGTTTATAAGTGTACGCCTATGGGGGATATCTATAACATTGGCCTACCAGTTATAAATTTTGATAACGAACGCGATGACGCGAATGATCATAATAATACTGAAAACAATCCCGATGTTCAAAATAATTATAGGAACATCAATGAACCTCAAAGTGAAAATTGTGCAGATATTTTTAAAGCTGTAGCCGGATCGTCGTATCTTCAACTTCCTCTCTCTATTGAAAATAAACGGGCAACGATCAACCCTCAAAACAATGATGATCAATATTTTAAATGGTCCATTCTGGCGAGGCACGTGACAGGCCCGAATATACATCATGTAGGGGATAATTATTTCCAAAATGAGAATAAATATAATTTCACCGGCTTATTATTTCCCACACCGTGGTATGAAGTTAAAATTTTCGAAAAAAATAACCCGGATGTTTCTGTAAATATCTACAGAGTTAAAAAAAATATCTCAACCTTCATCGAAACATCCGAATTATCATATATTTCCTTTAAAAGTCGTAGAAGATGAAAAAGCCGAGCATTTCGACATAATTTTATTTACTGTCGCGGAAAAAAGCCACTATGTCTACATTTCAAATTTTTCACGCTTAATCCGCTCGCAAATTACATTACACGGCCATTCGGTATATTTCTGCAAACGATGCTTCACATCATTTGACATCCAAAATTTAAAATTTAAATTAAGTGGGCAGCTAGCACTACAGCAACATAAATTAATTTGTGGTTCACATAAGCCTATACTCCCCGTATTGCCCAAAGTGGGCACAACACTCGAATTTGATAACTGGCAACATGCTCAATGACATCCATTCACTATTTACGCGGATTTCGAAGCGCTACTGGTGAAGACTAATGAGAGCATGGAGGCACATACAACTGTAATACACAAGCACAAACCTATGAGCTATGGAATTTTAGTCAAGGCGTCCGAAGACGTCCGTTAGACCGCATTGAAAAATTTAATATACCAACCTCGCCTGTTCTTTATCGCTGTAGTAATAGTTGAGAGGATGTTGCCAAGCAATTTATTGAAACTATCGTTGACGTGGGCCGCAAAATTGAGGAATTGCTAAAGACTAATGTTCCTATAATTATGAGAAACGAAGATACGCGAAGACATAATGCTAATAAAAATTGTAATTTTTGTAGATGTAGTTTCGAAACAATTGAGAAAGTTCGGGATCACTGTCATCTGACTGGGAAATTTAGGCAATCTTTATATTTTAGCTGTAATTTTAAATTAAAACAGCCTAAATTTGTTCCGTGCTATTTCCACAAGTTATCTAATTACGACTCACATTTTATTATTATTGAATTAGGTTATAATACAAATACAGTAAAACCTCTTTATAACGGACCCTCTGTTAGACGGAATCCTCCTTATAACGGAAAATTTCAATAGTCCCGGTTCAAATAATATATGAAATTGACCTCTTTAAGACGGAACCTCTACAAAACGGAAACGGAAAATGTTCGTAATCCAATTAGTATAAATACTCTCTGTTAAACGGAAAATAGAATTATTTAAAGATAAATTACACTTATATAAGTATAAACTATATGTATATAATATATATGTTTGGTTACTAGATAATCTAAACTTTATCATTATCTGAAATATCATTCGACGCTATCGTTTCACGATTGTCATAATGATTTGTTTATAATTAAAGATTAAATGTGTACATATGTGTACCTTTAACGTATTTTTGTTAATATGAACTGCCCAGTCGTCTTTTTTCTGTCGAATTGTTCATATCGTTTAGTAAACGTGCAGTACTCACCGTCTGTATTATCGTTGTGATTTCGTTTGTTTTCGTACTGTTTTTAGTTTTTACTCGCTAATATGCCACGTACAGCTCTGACTTTGTCCGATAAAGTTAAACTAATCGAGTTGAAGAAGACACAAAAACTAAGTACGAAGGAACTTATTACTAGATTTAAATGTGGAAAAACTCAAGTTTACGACATGATAAAAAATAAAGAAAAAATTATGGATGAATGGGTATGATATGGACTCAACCAAAGGACGATCTTCGAGATGGACGAAAAAGAGCTTTAAAGTCGTGGTGTTTAAATAATTTGTAAAAACTGTTTAATATTGCAATGATTTGTTTATTATAAATTCAGAAAATCGACTGGCGTGAAAGTGCTTTCTGTAGCCTGGTAGAATCACGTCTCAATTGATGCCGATTCGGGCTCCCTTATATATTGGCTACTCCTCCTATCGGCCCCTACGTCATCCTAAAGAGATAGCGTTGATCTCATTTTTTTTATCATGTAAAATTATATATATTATAATATAATATTATTATTATATCATACTAATTCCATAAAATGTCATCTGCCCACGCTTGTCGGCGAGTGGCGATAACTCGCCGGATGCGACTAATCCGTGCATTATCTCAATTCCTAGTATTTTTACATTTTTATTAACATAATATAATATCATGAAAATGATATAATATTATTTTAATTCACACGTCCTAATTAATTAGATAATTTCTCGGAATCACTGGTCGTTCGAGGCCGCTTTTATTATTAAACCCGACGTTCGTGATTCGAGTATTATTGGCTTGTCGCTGGTTAGTCACGCCCTAGCGTATTCATGAACGTGTTTTCTAGTTTCCCGTCTTAGGCGCGCGGTCCTATTTCCAGAATTCCTTATGTTAATCTCCTAATTACTTTTATAGTCGGTCTAACTTTGTCTTTTCCCAATGTGTCTACGGCTTAGTTATTATTTATATAGTGGTTTATGTTAAAACGTACATCGTTCCCTCTTACCCTCGAGGTTATTGCTGCTTTATTAATAGTCATAAAAGTTATGTATCGCCAGGTACATAACACCTCCCTACAAAAAAAAAATTTATGTCTGCAAGACAGAAATCTTTCAATTTTTTTGTTACAATTTGTTAAGTTACAATCTTAAAATACAAGTTAAAACGTTTACATTCTTTTTTTTTTTTATAAATGTAATAATAAGTATACATTTTTAAAGTTTTTCAGTTTACATTTCATATACAATATATTTTTTTTCTTATAATAGAATATATGCGTATTGCATTTACAATAATAATATGTTATAATCTTTTCTAATTTGGATATAGTATTTAAATGTTAGTAGTTTACAATATATGTTTATCATCATAATCTTATATAATAAAATAATTTGTTAGTATAATATATTTATGTTTCATAATAATATTTCCAATAACTAGTGTATATAAATATTTTAATTGATACAATATAGAGATATATATTTTTTTTCATTTAATTATATAATATTAATATTTGATTATTATCTAATTCGTTAACATAGCTTTTTACGTGTATATATATATTTTTTTCCTCTCTCTCTCTCTCTCTTTTTTTTCTTCACTTTACTAATTTTACTTTACGGCCCCATCTCGGTTTAACAATAATTTTTTTTCTAATGCTTCCTCTCACATCCTTACGATTTTAAATCATTTATCCTGTCTATCTTAATTTATGGTATGCATATTTTAACTTCCTCGAACATTGGTCAAAAGTTGTCAATAGTATATCCATATCTTAAAATTTCCAGATCGCCTTACTTCGATTCTACATACAAAATACATATTACCACTCTCTTTAAAACAATATGAGTTGTAACCTGCATTTTCATATACTGAAACGAACACAGCTCTAGTTTCTTTTGCACTTGCTACATAATTATATTTATTTATTTTTCACTTATTAAAATGTGCTATTAACTTATCATACCTTATCTTACAGATTACATAGGCGAATATACATTTATTCAACCTTACATCCGTTTTTTTGGATTTATGTGTTATTTTATGGTTTTTTTGGCAAATTACTCTATGTGTTTCCTCCAAATTTAATAGTCTCCCAGTTTTGTTTATTACGCCTATATCTATTTCGAATATTATTTGTTTAGTTTCCATCTTTATTAAATGTATATAAAAAGTCTGGTTAAAGAACTTATCATAACTTAATATAGGGTAATCTTTGATTTCTAGTCTGTCTAGGATTCTTTTGTCCAACTCCCCATTCCTTAACATTATGACACTGTTTTGGTCTCCCTTCTGTATATAACTCTCTATGTAATCTCTTCCTAAATTATTTCTTGTTGATTTTAAACTTAATTCTATTTGGTTCAAACACGCCTCCCTTAATAATTCCTTACATCTAAAAATTCTTTTTACTTCTTTTATACCTAGTACGACTTCGGGTTCTTTTATTGGTTTAACCTCTTCGTCGACTACTAGTATTAATGGTCTGCCTTCGAGTTTCCGGATTTTAAATCTATCTAAACTATTTGATATGACTCCCGATATTAGGACCATACTAGTTTTATTAATCATGGAAAACTCGAAATCCATTAAGAACTTGTGGGATTCCTTTCTGTTGATCAAAAATAAAATGTATTATTATATATATTTTTTCTATTATTCCTATTTTTCAAATGTTATTAATTAAAATGTTCATTATAATTAAACGTAGCTTTATACTCTTGTTGTTGTTAAATTTTAATCCCTTATTTTTGGTAGAGCTACTGTTATCACCTCTCTATCAGGTATGTCCCCAAAAAGTTGATTTTCTGCTTTTTCTTTAGTGATTATTGGTGTTTCTACAAAAAACGTACTTCGACTTTTTGGTTTCGGAATAACGTCATATCGTAGTCTCATTGGTTCCCCTGTGCTTAATCTATATTTGTAAGTTATATATATAAATATTAGTAGTATGGTGGTGAATATTAATAACCCTACTACTGCGTAACCTAAAAATTTACGATTGTCATTATTTACTTCATTTCCCGATTGTCTCAGTATTTCGTCATCTATCATACTTTGTACCTCATCTAATGAATATACTATCTCGTGCATGTTATATAATTGATGCGATTCATATTTATTTCTTATTTTTTGGAAATTGTACATTTTTTATTTGATTAGGAAGGGTTATCGAAAACTTTCCTGCCCCTACCTGTGGTATGAAATTAACGTAATAATTCGATTTTATGTCTCGCGTTGGATTTAATATAAAGTCCCCCGCATATGCCCTGCATTCTTGGTTTAATTTTATTATTCCCTGATTCTCAATTTTTACTATATATGGTTCTTTATTTCCTTGGCATGTAAATGTCATTGTTTCGCCTTGTGTTGTATAGATCCACGTGTTGGCGTATTTTAATTTATGAAAAATGTTTTTAGTTAATATTATTATTCCTGCTTCACATGTCTGTGGTAATATGTCCGGATTTTTAAATAATGATATCTAACATGGTTGGTTTTCTGATTCATGTTGTACTGATTGGAATTCAGGACAAATCGTAAATATTTTCGTTTCAGTATAGTGTAGTAACTGTGTTTCCATGAAAGTGGTGTATTATCGACGGTTTTGAGTTATACCTACATATTGAAATTCTGGTTTCAAAATTATACTATGTTTATTATTTATTTCCCCGTTTACTTTTGTTTCTATCGGATGTGGTATAGGTAAAATCCTATATAAAGTTAGTTCGGTTTCTGTTATCAACGGTATTCTAATTAGAAAAACAATTTGATTTCCACTATAAAAAATTGCCATTTTTGTAACTTTCCTTAGTTCATATATTTCACTTGGATTTGTTCCCATAGGTAAATTTAAATTTAATGGTAAATTCAGTTTAATTTCGGTTAAGTGTTTAGCAAGTTCGCGTGGTGTCATTAAAAAAAGATGTAATACGCCTGTTCTGGCTGCAGTTATAATCGCATTTATTGTTGTTATCTCATAAGAATATTGTGTTAGTAGTGCTGTAAAAATACTATGTATTCGATTAGTTAAAACTAATGTTTCTAAAGTGTGTGTATTATTCGCCAATTCTTTAATTTTTTCATATAACATTCCCTGTTTTGTCCCCAATTCTGATTATAATTTATTTATTTCAATAGATGCGCTACTGATACCTGTTATCGCTGATTTCACTACAGTCGTTTGATTTCTAAGTAAATGTACCATTCTTTCATTACTATGTTCTATTTTGTCTATTTGTGCTGTTGCTTCCTTCGCACAATCGTCATCACATACCCCGAATAAATATTTTCATTGTGTACCCTATAGCATTTATTAATCCCCTTTTTTTTCTAAAAGGTCCTGTGGTAGTTCTCCCTTTATCTTCCGATATATATCGGAACCTACCTATTGATTCGTACATTTGTTTCCGTTGAATCGAGATCTCTTGGATGATGTTTTTAATATATTATCGAAACGTGAACATATCTCGTTCTCCATTAAATTATCCTTACAATGACTCATCATTATACCTATTTCATTAAACAACTTGTCGTGTCTATTATCATAATTTCGTAAAGACATGTATGTAAAAAATTGCCAATGGGCCCCAATTATTCGAACTTGCCCTTGATTTTCACAAAACAGTGTTGTCTGTTTTTTAAATTCTTCGACAGTATATGGAAGTTGTCCTTGAATTGTTGTTATTAACATGAACCTACCGAACAACATATATATCATAATAGTGTAATATATATATTTTCTTTTATTGTACATTATTTAGTGTTTCTACCAATAAGATGACTATATTTTGTGCAATCCATTGTATATATTCTCCTCGTGGTTCTGGTCTTTTTAAATATGAAATTCAATTATCACAATCTAGTAGGAATCTAAACCATTTTTTGTCGTCAGGCCACACCCATGTTCTTTCTTTAGTTTCCTCAAAACATTTTATTGCTGTGCACGTCATTTTTTTGTATATTTCTAGATCTTTAATTGTTTCGTTTCCCGTTAGTTTTGGTGGTTGTTCGTTTGAATAGAAAATAGTCACAACTCCCACCTGCTTCGTTTTCGTTTTTCTGTTAATATATAAATAAAAAATTTCTAGTTTGAACTGTGTCGAGTTCTTAGGATACATCCTATTTCGAATTTTTTCCATAATCCTATATTTATTCTCAGATTATTTTTATGAAACTCGTTTATTACTTTATTAGCTAATTTCATATATTCAAATAACTGTGACCTATTTTCCTGTCCTATAAAATGCGGTGGTTCTAATTCTTTGTATATGATAGTGGCTACGCCTACCTCTGGTGAATCGTTATCTTTTACTCTAGCATCGAAATATTCATATACTAATGGTATATTCGAAACTCGCCATATGTTTCCCTCACTGAAATAGTCCATAATACAATTACATAATATTGTTTCACGTGCTCGCCTCCCTGGCCCTATATGGTTGTCCCAACAGATTTCACTATGCGCTTCTTCCAATGTGTAAGATTTTCGCCGCCTAAATGAGCCTGGTTCTTCGCATCTATATATTTCCATTTCTTTTAAAAATGTTCCTATTCTGGATAAAACTATGGTCACGAAACGCCCCCTACTCTTGACTTTAACGTTAATTCATATTCTGGGTTTCTAGTATTTCCTTTCAACTGTACTATTTTTGTCATATATTCGATATTTACTATAACGGTTTCTATGTTCTCCCTATAACGTTATTGATTCGACATTTCATTATTATGTTTAAACTTGTCTTTACTATCTAATTCATTTATTATTATTTATTTATTTATTTTTTATTTTTTCTACACTTATCATTATAGGACTAGATTATACTCATTTCTCTTTTTTTTTCGTTATCTTATTTAATTTACTTATTTACCTATATACTTTTATTCTTAAATACTACTATTATATTTTTAATATTTTTATTATTATTTTTTTTCCGCTTTATTTAGCACTCTGTGTCTCTCATCTCATTGTATTCATTTAGTGTTTGCATCATATATCCATACCTCCTTCTATGCACACATTTATAATTACTATTCAAACTTATTGCTATGCCTATAGTCGTCATTACTAATGTTCCCATAATTACATATACTATATATCTATTTTTATTAATGTTTTTATTAGTTTCCTTCCCGTCTTTGATTTCGTTTTCGATTTCTTGTTTATTTTCGAATATACTAATTGGTTTATCAGTACTGTTCTCAATTTGTTTAATGTTATTTTTTTCTGTTGAGTTATAAAATGTTTCATTGTTATGCTTTGATATTACTGACTCTGTGGTTAATTTTGAAAATTTCATGATATAGCTCGCGGGGTAAATCGTTTCTTCTGATTTTAATTCCTCTACGCTGATTATTTCAGTAGTTGCGTTGTTTATTATTAATTTAGTAGTTAATGTTTCATTTTTAGTTTTAGTGTTATCAACGTTGTGATTATCTATTGTTTGATTTTCTATTTTAATGGTCGTGCTAATATCCTGGTTATCGTAAAATTTAAATATCATTTGTTCTGATTCTTTTTCCGGTTTAAATTTTAAATAATTATATGTTACATAAGATTGGTTTGGTTTATATTTTATACCGTTTAAATTCCTTACATATAGTACGCATGTTTTTTGTAAATAATAAGATAGTGGCTCCCCCGATAAAATTATGTCAATTAATGGTGACTCCCGTACTAAAGTACATCTTATACGTATTTATTCTATATTATGTTCTTTTTGATTAGTAATTACAAATTCCTCATCTGATTCGCCTGTTACGTTTACAATCTTAATCTCTTTGTCAAATTTATAAAATACAGTTGTTTCCATCATAACTTCATTTGATGTCTCTTGTCCTTGTACTGCCAAAATGACCATTAATCTATAATATAACATTTCCTTATTATTATTTATCTTCTACCTATTGTTAATTACCTATATTTGATTTATTTACATATTACCGTGTAAAAATAAAAAAAACCACCGTTATATGTATTATTATTTCTTTATTATTTATTATATATATTTATGTTTTTCCATTATTATATATATATATATATATATATTTTTTTTTAATGTAAATAAATTAATTAATAGTCATAAAAGTTATGTATCGCCCGGTACATAGCAGAGTTATGGGTGTTTATAGTGAAGACGAGTGATGACGTGCCATTATCTTTGCTCGAGGAGTATAATATACCTCTTGAACTGGTTATTCACCGTGAAAGTGAGAGTGAGCAGAGCGTGGCGAGTCATTTTGTTAAAAATATTCTTGATGTACTTCGGAGAATTGAGAAATTATTATAGACGAACATTCCTATGATCGAAACAGATCAGGATAAACACAATTCATATGTTGAGTGTAATTTATGTAAAAATAGAGTAGATAAGGACACAAAAGTAAGATATCACTGTTATTTATCGGAAAAATTCAGGCAAATATTATGCAGCAAATTGTAACTTGGAGCTCATACAACCGAAATTTATACCATGTTTTTTCTACAATCTCAGCAATTATGATGCCCACTTCATTGTGACAGAGCTCGGTTATGACTCGCAAACAATATCTGTGATACCGAATAATGAAGAGAAGTTTATTTCATTCTTTACTTAAATAAAATGGCAAAAAAATTTTTTTTAACTCATCTTCTTCGTCGACGATTTTTTTCTTTTCTTTACCATGTGGGGCTGAATTTGCTGATCTGTGGTCTCGCAGCCAAATTTTCACATATGGTTGTGGATTGAAGTCCGGGGGGGGGGGGGCATTGATGGAGAAAAATATTAAATCTGACACATTTTCAATTGTTAAACGAGTTCTGAGATCAGTTATGGTGAGATTCATATCAGAAAATCCTCGTTCACATTCAGAAGTAGTTGTTGGAAGTATGTTTAATGTTTTTATAAGATCAAAAGATGCATTTCATGTACGAAAGTTTACTAAACTTTCAAATTCAAATAACAAAAATTTATTTATGTGTTTCCGAAATCTCTGGATCACATCGAACCACGTGATCATTATTTTCCTCGTTGTGTAGTAACACAGATCGATCAACTACAGCAATATCAACATTAGTTTTGCTTTTTTTTTGTGCTGTGGAAAAAAACTATCAAGGGGACCACGTTTCAAATTTGAACTCATTTTAACAACAAGAAATCACAATATAAAAATGATCTAGATTAAAATATTTTATAGTAATTTATTATTAATGTTCTCAATTCTCATAAAACAAAAAATAAAACAAATCGGAGAAACGGCTCTTTACATATCACTGACGCACAATGACTGTCAATGACTAACGACTATGTGTAAAATTCGTACGCATCGATTACATTTTACATGATGGAACTGATAACAATAAAATATATTATTAGTGTACGCATAAATGTATAATAATAATTCATACTGAGTATATTATAGTGTTATTTTTGATTATTATCGTCCTACACGTGTAGTAGAATGAAAGACCGACGACGCGGAAACCCACCTATAAGGCGATAACGATTGTTGCGAAATTCATTTTTCTGTATTATATATTATTTTTACATTTCTGTCGAGTGTCGGTAATAATACAATATTATAATATTATAGTAATATAATATGGTTTGCTTGAGAGTATACGTAGTATAATCATGATAATTTAGAAAATGCTTGAGAGTATACGGCGTATATGTAGTATACCCTATGGGAACACTACTGCATATAATTATAAGTAATAAGTATATACCTACTATAGTCTATAATTATTAAGATTCTGAGTGAAAGTGTCAAACTAGGCATTTATTAGTGCTGTGTTTTCGTTAAAATGTCTGGTCTGATACCTATACAATAACTTTTATAAGATTATCAATCAACGTACGATATAATATTATATCTGTTTTTTAAAAATTATGTTAATATTTTATAATATTATAATATTTACCAAGATGGTTATACATTTGTTTATGTTCAAAAAAAAAGATTTTTTTTTTTTATTATAAATTGTTTAAATTGATTACATTTTTTATTGGCCTAAAATCTAAATTTTTGTACCTTTATCAGAATAAACGATTTTATATTTCACTATAAAGGTCTATTATAATTAAGGCACACAGAACCAAAACAGCAAAAGTATTTTTATATAGGACAAGTACCTATTCAAGTTTTGATTATTTTTCAATATTTTTTTTTCTTATAAAATCCAATACAAGGAAAATAATAAACTCACTTTGTATATATAATTTCTTGCTTTTTAAACTATCAAGCATTAACTCAATTAACGTTGGTTAAGTATGTTTAAGTATGTTTATAAATAACTAATAACTAATATAAATATAATATTTAATTTCGTTGTTTTCATTTAAGAACCTGGAAATTAGAATGCAGTCTACTTTTTTCTTCTATATCTATAAAAATTATTTTATATTTTTTCTCTGTATTAAAACAAATTTGCCTGCGGGCGCCAGTGTCCCCCTACAATTTTTTTTTTCATATTATTAACTTGTGATATTTTTTAATTACTTAAAATTCATTTGCCTGCAGACTTATGTATTTATTTTTTCCTTCTTAAAATCTTATAAAAATATAAATCCCATTAAAGTCATTAATATATTTTACATTTGCAATTTTTATAAATAACCTATATCTAGTATAAATTTGCTTTTTTATTTTAATTTTTGGTTATAAGAATGTAGAAAATAGACTTCAGTCTAATTTTTTCTTCTGTAATTATAAACATTTTTTTTAACTTTCATTCTGCTCCTTAAAACAAATTTGCCTGCGGGCGCCAGTGTCCCCCTTCAATTTTTTTTTCATATAATTAAAGGGTAAAGTTTTTAAATAACTTAAATTGCATTTGCCTGCAGACATTTGTATTTTTCATTTATTCTTTAAATCTCATAACAATTTAAATCCTAATTAATTCATTAAAATATTTACAATTGCTATGTTTATAAATAACTAATAACTAATATAAATATAATATTTTATTTTGTTTTTTTCATTTAAGAAACTGGAAATTAGAATGCAGTCTACTTTTTTCTTCTATATCTATAAAAATTATTTTATATTTTTTCTCTGTTTTAAAACAAATTTGCCTGCGGGCGCCAGTGTCCCCCTTCATTTTTTTTTCATATTATTAACTTATGATATTTTTTAATTACTTAAAATTCATTTGCTTGCAGACTTTTGTATTATTTTTTTCCTTCTTAAAATCTTATAAAAATTTAAATCCTATTAAATTCAATAAAAAATTTTACATTTCCTATGTCTATAAAAAACATTAGACTGCAGTTTAATTTTTTCTTCTATAACATTAAAAAATTTTTTTTCACTTTTTTTCTGATCCTTAAAACAAATTTGCCTGCGGGCACCAGTGTCCCCCTTCAATTTTTTTTTTCATATTAATAACTTGTGAAAATTTTTGATTATATAAAATGCATTTGCCTGCAGACTTATGTATTATTAATTTATTCTTAACATTGTTAAATGTTTTGGTTTTAAGAATCTGGAAATTATACTGCAGTTTAATTTTTTTTTCTATAACTTTAAATTTTTTTTTAATTATTTTTCTTCTTCTTAAAACAATTTTTCCATAATTTTACCATAAATTGGAAAATTCACACGGGCTTCCGATTTAGTATGCTTGTATTACATTTTTTTTACACCATTGAATTTTTATGCAAATTAAAAAAAATGCATTAAAAGCGTATAATGTGGAGCAATGTGTGAATTTTCCATTTAATGTATGTACAATTGCTCATTCTTCTCAAATATTATATTTCTAATATATGTTTTAATCCAATTTTGTTACAAAAGTCAAATCCTTCAAAAATATATAACAAATTACCCATTTGTGCCTATATTTGTATTCCAAATTAAATCTTCGCACATTCCACAATTTGTTGGAAATTATATTTTTTGGTTTAAAATTATTCTAGACTATAGTACTCAAAAAACTAATATCATATATGACTAGATTTCTCATTCTTCATTTAATCAAATGTCTATATTTCAACGGCATAATATTACTGTTATAGTTGAAAAAAAATGAATAATTTCTTGATAGTTCTCCGATTATCAATAGAACCTCAGATTAACATGGACGAACGATAAATTATTATATTTTACATTTACGAAGTTTTCTTTGTAATTATACATGTGCTCCATGTGTTGGAATTAAAATTCATATTCTGCATACACCAACACAACTCAAGGGTC
>JACXSJ010004240.1:0-14962 GCA_014851325.1 Pentalonia nigronervosa
GGTGTTGCATATTCAGCATTTATGTACGCCACACGGCACACGTAGTATATAAGAATCATATTATGATCGGTGGGGACTGTCCATCGTTCATTAGTAAGTAGACAATTTTTATGTTCATCATTACGGTTTACACAGTTAATAATAAAGGACTACAAAATACGTTTGTGTTGTTATTTATATTAATGATCCACAACAGTTAATAATAATAATATGATTATGTGTAGGTATATAACAACTTAAAATAATAATATAAAATATATACAAAAACTTAAAATAATGATAACACATTATCAACTATTTACTTTTATATTGAGGTGTCAGTTCCGCATGGCAAGTCGTCCGTAGCACACGTCTGTTGACCGTCGTGCACGTACACTATCGCCTTTTGCTTATCGCGTCATTAAATTAAAATTAATGAGTACTAAATCGAACCGTATTATTCAGTATAACTATCATCGTTTTCCGTATATTTCCACACGCTTAAACAAAAATACAATCTAATCCGCCACCACCTCCGTCAAATCGGCTGTAGGCCGCTACCTGCAATTTATCAATTACTGTACCATGCATAAAAACAACTCGGACACTAATAAATTTAAAAACCAATCGAAATTATCTCCGTTAGTTATTACAAAAACCATCTCTCACAAGACGCAGGACGTAATTTCTCCGTCTGCCACCTCAGATAACGACCAAGAATGGAATACAGTCGACAACAACAAACACATTAGGTCACCTAATAACACTACCTCGCCTCGCACAAAAAAAACAAGCGAACCGTCAAATTTTTCCTCACCAAACCGCTATTCTCTACTCGATATCGACGAAGATAATATGGATCTGGAAACTAACACAGAAATCAACGAGCCAACTCCACCACCACCTCTTCCTCCACCAATTTTCTTAACATCTCCGATTAATTTCATTACTCTCTGTAAAAATCTGGAACAAATAACGAAAACCGAGGGCTTCCTTTGCAAGTCCAATTCAAAAAATATAAAAATAAACCTTTACTCAGCCAGTTCTTACCGTGCCGCTATAACATTATTCAACGAAAACAAACTTGAATACCACACTTACCAGACACACGAAGAAAAATCATATAGAGTCGTTATTAGAAATCTGCATCATACAATTCCTACTGATTACATTAAAGAAGAAATTGAAAATCATGGTTTTATGGTAAAAAATGTCATAAAAAAAAAACATCCTAAAATCTCAATCTAAAGAACCTCTTCCACTATTCTTTGTTGACCTAAACCCATCTCCAAATAACCAAGACATCTTCAAGATAAATAATTTATGTTTCACTAAAGTCAAAGTCGAAGCCTCACACCTCAGACGAGATCTAGTCCAATGCCATCGCTGTCAACAGTACGGCCACACTAAATCATATTGCAATCACCAGCCTAAATGCGTCCGATGCGGCGAAAACCACACCTCGGATCAATGCACCAAATCCAAAGACATACCTGCGAAATGTGCACTTTGCAGCAAGGCCCACCCGGCAAACTACAGAGGGTGCACTGTCCACAAAGACCTCCAACGTTTCCGTAAAAAACAACAACCGTTCACCATCTCAAGACCTACAACAACAAACTCCGACAAACCTCAAGTCCAACCCAACAGCCAACCTCCTCCAAGAACATCACACTCGATCAATGCTCCCACAAGATCTCTAAATGAACCCAGCGACACCCAGCACTTATCTAGTTCTCTCAAGTGGTTAAAGGTAATAAATCAAATAAGTTAAAATCAAACCACATAAACGACCTTCCCTCTGATCAACTATTTACAAGCCAACTTACAACTTTCATATCCGAGTTTAAAACTCTAATCTCTCCCCTCATAACACTTCTTAACCCCCTAATAACTCTTCTTACCTCACTAATAAATAAATTAAGTACCAACAATGGAAACTAACTTTAAACTTAGATTGCTCACATGGAACGCAAACGGCATTACACCTCATAAACTTGAACTTCAGGTAGCCCTTAATATTTATAACATAGACATAGCAATGATATCCGAATCTCACCTAACCCCAACAAAATCTATTAAAATTCTTGGATACAGAGTTTATCAAAGTAATCACCCTGACTCCACTGCCCACGCTGGATCGGTGATCCTAGTTAAAAATAATTTAACACACTCCCTTCTTCCTTCTATTAGTGAAACATATCTCCAAGCTACAAGCATCCAAGTTTCTGTCAACAAACATTTTAATCTGTCTTTCTCCTCCATCTACTGTCCTCCAGGACCAAAAATTAACTCTAACAATTTCAAAAATTACTTCGAATCTCTAGGTAAGTACTTCATTGTCGCCGGAGACATCAATGCCAAACACTCTTCTTGGGGTTGCCTCTCAACCAACCCAAGAGACAGAGTTCTTTATAACTCAACAATTAACTCCAACATAAATATACTGCCACCCTCTAACCCCACCTATTGGCCAACACATCAAAACCGTCGTCCAGATATCCTTGATATCTTCATCGCCAGAATACCAAGTAACTGCATTACTAATATCTCCAACACAAACGACCTATCATCCGATCACTAACCAATCATACTCGATCTCGAAATTCCCTGTTCAAACTCCTCCACAAATCTTCAAAATTTTGGAAAAATAGATTGGCCTACTTTCCAACAACTCATTGAAACTCGCACACTACTCAACCATTCCTTAAAATCAAGCGAAGACATCGACAGCGCTATCCAAAAGCTCACTTCAGATATCCAGGAATGCATTCACCTAGCAACATCACAAAGCACAATTCACCCCAATAACCTACTTCCAAATCATATAAAATATCTTCTACGTGAAAAACGAAAAGCAAGATCCCGGTGGCAAAGACACAAATACCCCATCGAAAAACTCACTTACAACCAATTAAATAATAAACTATAAACTAAAGAAAGCACTCCAACATCACAACTCCATCACTTATCAACAATTTATCCAAAACCTATCAACTCATAACTCTTGTCTCTGGAAAACGACAAAAAAAAAATCCTAAAAACAATCTCAACTTCCTCTCCCCTCCGTAAAGAAGATAACTCATGGGCGGTTTCTAATACAGAAAAAGCCAACCTATTCGGCCAACATCTATCCAAACCCTTACCCCACATGACATAACCCTAAATCCCACTCAAAGCCAAATTGTTACACATTCCTTAGAGTCTGCATTACCCGTCTCTCTACTAGCCAAACACACAAGTCCCGGTGAAATCGAATTCATTATAAAAAAACTCCATAGCAGAAAAGCCCCTTGGTTTGACCGAATTACAAATCGTACTGCCAAAAACCTACCTAAAAAAGTAATCATATTACTCTCCTATATATACAACGCAATGCTGCGTTTATCCTATTTCCCCCTTTCCTGGAAATTCTCAGAGATAATAATGATCCAAAAACCCTACAAACCTCCCGAAAAAGTAACCTCTTATCGCCCTATAAGTTTACTCCCAACATTATCTAAAGTATTCGAAAAAATCCTATTAAAGAGGCTCATACTATTAGCTATTTCGGCAAAAATTATCCCTGACACTCAATTTGGATTCAGGCCCAATCACTCTACCATTCATCAACTCCACAGAGTAGTAGACACTATCTCAGTTTCTCTAGAGAAAAAACATTACTGCGCTACCGTCTTTCTGGACGTCGCACAAGCGTTTGATAGGGTATGGTTTGATGGCCTACTCTTCAAACTTAAAAAAATTTCTGCCTGCGCCTTACTTCTTATTGGTTAAATCATATTTGAGCGATCGTACATTCGTCGTACACCAGAACTCGAGCTACTCAAACTACTACAATACCTTAGCTGGAGTTCCCCAAGGCAGCGATATTGCTCCTTTTCTGTACAATATCTTTACACACGACATCCCTAAAACTTCCTTTACTGAACTCGGTTCCTATGCAGATGATACAGCGATTGTAGCCTCCAACGAAAACCCAAACACCGTTTCTAGTATGTTACAAAGACACCTCAACATAATAGACCTCTGGACAAAAATATGGAAGATCAAAATCAATCAAACCAAGTCCTCCTTCATAACATTCACCCTTAAAAAAGGATTTTGCCCCGCAGTCACATTAAGCAATATCCCAATCCCTTCCTAGTCTGAAATCAAATATCTTGGCCTCATCCTCGACAGTAAACTTACCTGGAATCCCCACCTAAAAGCCAAACGAAAAGCCCTTAATACCCGACTCCACCTCCTTAGACCCTTACTGAAATCCAAAATAAACATCAACACCAAACTTCTAATCTATAAGTCACTACTCAGGCCACTATGGACCTATGGCGTCCAATTATGGGGTGCCGCTAAACCCTCAAACACCCGTACAATCCAAGCCTTTCAGTCAATTTGCCTTCGCTTAGTTGCATCTGCACCCTGGTACTTAACCAACAATAATCTTCACAAAGATCTCAAAATCCAAAATCTTAACCAAATCTCCAAACTATACTACACCAGACTCCACAACAAATTCCAACAATACACAAATCAACTAATTTCTAAATTATCGACTAACACACTCCCTGGTAACCCGCGCCGTAGACTTAAAAGGCAATGGTGTAGAGATCTTCTTTAATAAGTGAGCTTAATAAATGCTGGAGGTCGCTACCAGGTAACACCTTCAAACCTCAAACTAATTATTTATTTTATTCTTATTTATATTTATATGTACATTTTTTTTCTCTCTTCTCTCTCTCTTTTCATTGTTACTCTGCCACATAGGGTGTTACCATTGGGTATCTTCCCTAATCACACTACTCATGCCATTTTAATTTCACTCATCAAACCTACTCATTATACCAACTTTTGTATAGATTGTAGATTTCTTAAATAAAAAAAAAATAAAAAAAAAAAAATATTGAGGTGTCCCTATCACAATTTTTGAGCTCCTGATACTATATTCATATAATAAATAAATATACAGGGTCCGGCAGAAGTCATGACACGAAAGTAGAGGGCTTTTGTTTAGGCTGTGGTGGGAGTAAAAGAGTAGGATTGCGTGCGTTGTGTAGCTTCAACGTTGTGATTTTCAGTATTCGACATGTCGTGGTCAGGTAAGCAACGTTGTGGTGTTTTTTTCAAAATGGCAAGTCGCCTATAAAAACGACGAAGCTCATTTTCACTTGTGTGGAACTGTGAACAAGCAAAATATACGATATTGGGCACCTGAAAACCCCCACGAGATTCATCAAAGTCCTCTACACAGTTTAAAGGTCACTGTTTGGTGCGCAGTTTCCCGTTTTGGGGTCATTGGCCCTTATTTTTTCGAAGAGAGAGGCCAAACAGTGACAGTCACTTCTGACTTCTATGTGGCCATGTTGAGGGACTTTTTTCGACCCAGACTCGCTGAATTCAAGAAAGAAATTGACGAGGAAAGCTTAGATGAGTTTTGATTCCAACAGGACGGCGCTACGGCCCATACAGCAACTCGATCAATGGCATTGGTGCGCGAGCTCTTCCCAGCGCATGCCATCTCCCGCAGAGGGAACATAAATTGGCCCCCAAGGTCCCCCGATCTCGTCCCCTGTGATTTTTTTCTGTGGGATCACTTAAAGGCAAAGGTCTACAAACACCGTCCTAAAAACTTGGAAGAACTTAAAGTCGCAATAACTCAAGAAATCGCAGAAATTCCACGGGAAATGACCGAGTGGGCTATGCAAAGTTTTCGTTTCCGCCTTCAAGCCTGTATCACCAACGAAGGTCGTCATATGCCAGAAGTGGTTTATCATACATAAATTGCAAATCTGATAGAATATATTAAATATAAAAAATATTAAATTCAAGTACGTTTTCGTGTTTTTATTTAACTTTATTTTCGTGTCATGACTTCTGCCAAATCCTGTAGTTCAAATAAAATTACATATAGTAATTACTAATTTCAAGATCAGTTGATTTTATCAAATTACTGGTAGTTTCAAAACCATTATTTTATATAAGTTGTTTTATCTGATAACTTTATAAAAAAATAAACATTAATAGTGAGACATCAATAATATAAATAATTAAACATAAAATTAACTGTGAAATTTGTTAGATTTAATTTAATTGGCTCATAAAAATAAGATTTATATAATAGTACATCTCACTGTTTTTAGAGTTGGTGACCATCTATTTATTAATGTGCTGTGTGTGTTATCTTCAAAAATGCCAATAGTTTAAAAATGCTTAACTACAAAAACATATATTTCCACAATAGAATCATTATATATATTAAAAATCTTAAGCATATTAAGATTTGTTTCATCTGTGAAACTTATAAAGGTGTCAGATGCCGCCTTAATATTTATTTTAATATTCTTTTTAAAAACTATCTGGAAATGTGTAACGGTGAATTGGTTAAATACTGAAGGTCCATTACTGTAATGTTTTTTATAATTGATTTTATTTTTTATAAATGATAAAAATTCTTGGTACCTATCGTTTAATAACTTGTTCAGAGTGGCTTCTCATGTAAACGGACCGTTTTTTTTTTTAAAAATTTAATTCTCTAAAGGACAACACTCATCAAGCAATTTAAATTTTCTAAAATTGTCAACTATGTGCTTAAATTAATAAACAAAATTAATATCGTGAATAATAAATATGTGATACACAATGTACTTCATACAACAGTAATGAGTCGCGTTTGTCGACAGACTGTTTTGTGTATTATATTCACACACATATATATATATATATATATATATATGTATATATATGCTTGTGTTCTTCCAAACTCGATATCGAGAATGTGCCATCTAAACATTAATCGCTTACTATACTAATACATATATATATACTTAAATTACGGCGTGTGTAAAAACTAATATATACTAAATATACTGAGTGTATTGTTTAATTTCAACAATGAGAAATAAACCGAGGGTTATGCATTTCGTATAATTTTATTATATCTCATGGCGATGTTGCAATTAAGACGAAATATTATATTATATTAATAAGTAACTATGGAATACGAGTAAAAGGCCAGCTAAACAATACACCTAGAGATCGTTAAAATGGACCATTTAGAATCGATGCCAAAATTAGAGATGTCGCAACACAAAAAGATATTATGCAATTGATAAATCGAAGGAAGGATAAGCATAATAGGATAATCATAGCGGTGTGGTATATAAACCACAGTCTATAGTCCACAGTCTACAGTCCACAGTCTCCATAGTCTATCGTTGTGATAGACTGGCGATGAGAATGTGATTATTATTGTTATTGTTATTTCAGAAACTAAGTGGCGGTGGAACCGTTAAATTTAATATAATATATTATATCATTGCTTTTGATACCCATGATGCACTTTTTTGTAAGGTTTTATCAGAATTAGGATTGGATTTAATAACGCCCTAAAAAATATTTAAAAAATGATTTTAAATGTATTTTGAAAAATTTAAAAAATTAAAAATTGAATATTTAAAAACGTGTTTTTTGTTAACAATATAGTATTAGCCAATAAGTGCTGTACACTGTTGCCTGATTGGTTGATAGGACTTCTGACTTAATCTGCGAGTATCTAGCAACGTCAATATTCCGAGCGGAAAAGTTTATAGTTGTTATAAAATTAATGTTATCAATAATTATGACTAATATCGTGTTATATATTTTATTTTTCCTTACGTCGGCGGTCGGTCGAAATTCTAAAGTGTCTATTATTAATCGCAACAACTTACGTTCAAAATACATTAAAAATAACGTGAAAAATGCAAAAATAAGATTAGGTACATTAAAATAATCAGTATCACCCAAAACCAATTTTCTATTTACGGATGATCAACGTTTTGTAAGTCCAGAAAAAAAAAGATGACATTGCATCCGAATTTTAGTCCAGAATATATAATTGTTTAGGTATTTAACCACTATACTTTATTTAACCACTATGTTAATACGAAATTGTACGGATTTACGGAGGCTCTGCTGGACTGACAACGACTGACTCCCCTGGGCAGAGCTCGGTCGAGCAGGGCCGCTGTGGCTCAAAACTGTCAATACAATATTATGTGTAAGGAGAGCGATAAGCATATGAGATATGTGATAATATTAATTCAAATATAAATGGTTTTCTATAGAAAATCAAAAGTGATAATTTTCGTAAGACAATGATTAATACCTGTAGTCTAAAATCTTTAAACAGCTAATTGTATTCGACATTTAAGTGTACCTACCTTGCTTTATACATAAAGTGAATTGCAGAATTGCACATTTCATCACATCAGTGTTCGTATGATTAGTTCAATCTCAGTAAACGCAACTATATACAAAATTACTTTTATATTATATACCTGAATCATATAGATCTTAAATGGTTTCAACATTTAGAATTCTCTATTTTCGAAACTGTTGTACGAAAAAAATGTATTTATTTATTCATTATAAGTTGAATATATCATACAAATATATAATTATCTTCATAAAAAATGTCATCATTTCAATGAAAATATACACAGATAGTATTATTTTTTAGTAAAAGTATTAAAATTTCATTAAAACACTCATTATTCATCTAAGATTCAATAAAATACATGCATTTCACGATTTCATTCAAATTCATATATACAAATTTTATAATCCTAATATAGTAATAGCTATCTTTTCAAATATTATATTAAATCCTAATGAAAATATCATAATTTCATTAAAATCACTCACGTTTCATATATTTAAGTAAAATCTGTAAACATTTCATAGGTTTAATACAAATGTAATCAATTATCATAATTTCATGTGTAAAAATTTGCAAGACTAATATAATTTCAAGCAAAATATAGACATAACAATTATAAATAAATAGATATCTATGCTTTTTTTTTGAAATAGTTATAAATACTATCTTTCCTGCTCCAGCTTTAGCTATGTATATTATACAGGTACTTACACATATATAAAAAAAGTCCTTTAACATATTGGTGGTCATTAGTAAAACATTGATTTTTAGGTATAGTTCACTATATTTTCATATCATAACAACGTGTTTATATTTCCTTTCACCTATAAGATATTCTACCAAAGGAACTTAAAATTCAGATAATCCTCATTTTGAACTAATCATACGAACACTGAAATGATTAAGCGTGCAATACTGCAATCCACTTTATGTATACAGCAAGGTAAGTACATCTAAATGTCGAATACAATTATCTGAATTTTAAATTCCATTGTTAGAATATCTATTGTTTGTTAGGATGATGTACTGCGTGTTGCCTATAAAAAGGAGATAGGATTTTATATGTAAATTTAAGGGGTAGGATATCCAGAAGCAATTTTTTATCCTACTTGTTATATATTTAATAGTCAATAGTCGTAATCAATATTCTCTTGTCTTAGCATACCGGTATATATATTTTATTTCAACGATTTTGATTTAATGTTATATTTGGAAATATAAATACAAGTATACCGAATTTATTTTGATATTAATCAAAACTATAAAAATATAATATTTTTTTTCTTTAATTTTTATGTGGAAGTAATGTGAGCGTTAGTGCTCTATAAAAAACTAATAGCACCCCGAAAACTGCGATACAGCAATAATACGACCCATCACTAAGGCCAGCGTAAATCAAAAAATGATTTTTTTTCCCCGAAATCACAGTACACGTTTTCGCGGTGTTGTGTGAAGTCACATTTATTCAACATTGCATTGCATTTTATAGAATAAATTGTAACATTTTCACCACCATAGGCATGCGTACGATTA
Organism: Pentalonia nigronervosa; assembly: GCA_014851325.1. NCBI lineage: Eukaryota > Metazoa > Arthropoda > Insecta > Hemiptera > Aphididae > Pentalonia > Pentalonia nigronervosa. Next base: position 9,710 of record JACXSJ010004240.1, read on the forward strand.
CGGCTTGTAGGGCTGTAGCCGCACCTGGAATTCTTTTTAGGTAGGTGCCAAACAACTGGCCGAAAAGGACTATCCCCTCAAATTTTTTCCACCTGATCAGTGAAAGACATAAGCGCCAAAATAAAATTCGAAAAAAAAGTCGTATCGTACGAAAGTGCCAAAATCCTAGGTATCTATGTGACACGTTTAATAAATATTAAATAACATTACAATGGCGCAACACTACTGAAGCACACCAAACGGCATGGAACGTAATTCTAAATATCGATAGTTTTATGTCTATAGTCAAACTTTATCATTTAATATAAACTTTAGGTAACTCACCAACTCAAGAAAACCAATACGAACGTTTCACTAACGATTTAATGAAAATCGGGCGAAGTGGATGGACTACATTAATTTGTCCTTCTCGTCATTAGAATTGGCAAGAGTGACTCGCATACTCAAAAATAAATATTGAGAATAAATATTGCCAAAAATGTAATCCTCAATTGTATTTTACTAGAATCTTATAGGTAACAGCAAGTGGATACCGCTCTGATTTAGGTACATGAGTTGGCTAGTGGTCATTTTAATATATGGGTTGAATTTCAATCCTATGATAACATATTATCATTATAAACACAAGAAGTTTCTGAACTAATAATATGGTCTGCTAGCTTATATTTTACGAAGTATAAGTCTGTACATAAACTTATTAATATGTTAAAGTCCAGTTAATTTTAAGTTTTTAAATTAATTAATAAATAATTTAATTGTAAATATAATGCAATCATTATTAATTATGATGCATTTTACATAATATTAATTTACTATAATAGTGAATAAAAAATTTAACTAAATTTACTTCATGTGCCATTATCCAGAATTGTTCAATAAAATTAGCATAATTTGATACCATACTGCGGCATACGCACCCGGGATACAAGCATATTTTAATAATAATAATATTGATATTGCATTATGTTACACGATTATACAAATAAATACTAAAACGACATAAGTACAAAATATGTAAAATCATTGAAAGAACGAATTATAAAATATTTTTGTCGTAATGGTATAAAACGACAAATGAGTTATTACAGTTTTTAAAATAAAACCCGGGCTTGCAATTGAAAAATAAATTTTGTTTTACATTAGTTACAATCTAAACGTTGTACAACTTTTACGTTTATCGTTATTTAATATTAATACGTTAAGGCAATAATAATATAAATATTAATATAACCGTTAAATTACGGTAAAAAATAATTCAATCTATCACATTACCAATAGTCAAATAAATCAATAAAAATAAAAATATAGAATATATCTATTAGACAAATATTATCACCATCGCTACAATCCATATGATTATAGTGCTGATAGTTTGTTATCACCTCAGGATCGTTTTTCGTTTGATGCAATCGAACTTATCATTGAATTTAAATTTAACGAATCCATTTCAGTGACTCATTCGATGACGAGGTTAATCATTCAGCAGAGCGAATTGGCAGAATACGATTGTAACCAGTGCAGTTGAAAAAGGTATTATTAGTATATGATTGAGAAATCTCGAATTTTTTGCAACGTTGCTAAATTTAATAATTATTATCGTTCGATAATCTTAAGATTTATCGGGCGTTGATCGGATATTGTTAGAAACTAAAGTAACGTGAACCTTATTACCTAAGTATTGAACTTATTATATACGAGAGAATTACGGTTAGGCGTTAAAGTCGACGCGCAAATGTAAACTTTGTGCTTATCGCTTTTATATTTCTATTCGCACACATAATTAAAAATAACGACATTAAAATTATACTTTCCGGACGAGAATTCAACACATCATTCATTACCGCACTCAACACCCACTGTACAGATAAGTGGCGGTGCCCACTTGTTGACCTTTTTTATTTATCTTTTGTATGAATGACGAAGATATAATAGTTTCTAGTGCAGTTTTTGTTTTCATAAAGTTAGTTTCTTGAGCAAATAAAAATAATAAACCTATTCATAAAAAACTTTGGTAGCAACGTGCAATTTTTGATATTTTAGGTGTCGTTATAATGGAAATGATTTACTAAATGATTTAAGACCGATAAATCTATGATTTAAAAATGTTATTAGAATGTCACAAAGTGATTTAGAGACATCGTTTGAAGTCATTAATCCTTAGATTGAGAAGAATTTAATCCATCTGCAGAGAGAAATGATTTCACTAAACGTGCGGCTAGGTGTAACATTAAGTATTTTGGATACTATTTTTTTTTGTATTTTGTACACAAATTTAATTTTTTTTTAAATTTTTAAATAATTAATTTCTAAAATAGTGCCAAAATATGTGAAACTATGGTGTAAGCTCTAAAATTATTTGTTCAGGGAAATATTAAAGTATAAATTATAACATTAATTTTATAGACATTTTAATACTTCATATAATTAATAATATTATAATAACAAATGTGTAATTAAAAAATATACTCTTGGTATAAAATTAATCAATTCATTTTATGGCTAAAAATAATAAAATTATTATTAAATAATAGGCGAAACTTTATTAAGAACAAAATAATAATAAAAATTAAATTAATAAAATAATAATTAAAATCTCTTTAAGACATACCTACATAAATTATATTATTTATAAATTATATAATCAATATAATAATAAATATAAACAGAGTGTACAATTTAATATATATGAATATTTAATTAATATAAAACAAAATAATAATAAAAAAATGTAATGTAGCTAAATATTTATTATATACTATTATAATTTACACATAAAATGTATTTATCATAAATTTAACAAGTATTTTTAAATAAATAATTATTATTTAAAATGTTCATAACAATGACAGTTTTTTTATTATGATTATTTATACATACTTAGAATTATTATAATTTATTTGTATAATATAATTATACACATTGTATACAACTCATATTTTTAATAATTTTCTATGTATTTAAGTATGTTATTAATTATACTTTTTGTTTTTGGTCGAAAAGGGAACGGTACGATTTTGGTTAAAAAAGGAATCCGTCGAAAAGAGATGGGTACGATTTTGATCTAAAAGCGTCTCCCCGCATATTATCTATTACTATTACAAGTGCTCGTAAAATACATAGCTCGTGAATGGTTACGCCGTCCTTTCATCGCCCTGTACAATAAAAATAAATAACTAAATTAAATTAAAATAAATTTTAAATATATTTCACAAGAAGATTAAATTGTTAAAGACTTAATCGTTTGCCAGTGAGTACAGTCGCGATCGATACGAGTTTGATATTTTGCAGTAGTAGAACATTATGTTGTTGTTAAAAAATGTGTAAATTGTTTAATTTTTGTAGGTAAGGGTTGAAAATCACTGTAACCAAAACGTTTAAAAACATATAAACACAGCTTTTAATATAGATATTTAATGTTTAAATTTGGATGAAATTATAGATGTTGAAATGAAGAATAACGGTTTCGGTTATTTTGTTGTAATATTATTCTTGAAGGGTACATGAAACTTTCGAAGAATATTTTAAGCAAACATTAGCGTTTTAAAACGGAACGTATAACTACAAATAATTCAATTTACTACATTTACTAAACTGTCTAATCGTAAAATAAATTATTCAAGGTACGTATTATCCGCGGCGTCCAGAGTCAACTACCGGTCTGGATGACATGGTCAGACGCCGTGCCGTTCCGCGTCGTTTGACGGGGAAAACGTACATCAATATCATAAAAATATTTACTTAATAGTAATATAGGTGTACATACAAATTGCAACCAGGTTTTTCTATAAGACTATAATACTAATTGTGTATCGCTCGGCAGTATTACAGATAGTCCTAGTTTATTGTCAAAGATAGGTTCGTGGAAAACACAACGTTAACCGAAAAACCATTAAGTAAAACACTTTTCACATACACTTTATTGTAATGGGTTCATAGCAATAAATAAGAATGTATGTATTATTTTAGTTATTATAGTCGCACGATTTAATTATTTTATTTATACATTATTAAATGTTTGTATTAAAAAAACATATTTTACCAAAATTAATGAAAATTTATTATTAGATTTAGATACGTATTTACAATACATTTTTTTAAAAATGAGTCTAGTGTTGACCGTTTTGCTACATTTGTCTTATCATAATACAATTCTGGGTAACACGTTAATAGCTGTTCAACACATTTTGCTCAACCTTATGATAGCACCTGCAACGTTGATTTTGGTACTCAATCCACAAACATAATATTTTTTCCATTATCTCCATTATTTTGATATCGGGTTCGATTCATTTTATTTGAACTAGAAACTGATGTATTTTGGATCCTCAATTAATTTTTTTAGATTTGCTTTTGATTGTTCGGACGGTAGTTGGTGTAAGAAAATAATGATTACCAATGTCCACCGATCACTCGCCGGATTCAAAATGTTTTATAATGTCAATTTCTGTAAAAAGAGTAATAGTTTTCCGATTTTTTTTTAATATTTTCGACCATAGGCGAACCTGAGCGTTATGTTACCATATTAATTTATAAACTAACAAATACTATGTACAGTAAAATAATATGTAATTGTACAGACAGCTTATAATAGACAGAAAAAGTGTCGTTGAATAATTGACGATCAATAAAATGAAAAACGATTACAAAGTGCATATTACCTAACACAAATAAAAATTATACCTACGTGTGATAGGTACATATGTCAATAAAAACGATAGCATTACGTATTATCTGAAAAACTTCGATGAAGTTAAATTACTCGTGTGTACATAAAATGTACACATATAAATATAACAATAATTTAATGAACACGTATATATTACAAACGACGTTATACTAAAATCGCTACAGTGTTAAACTAAATATAAAGACTTAAACTTCTACGACGCAATAGCCAAACAACGCTAAATGAGGGCTTACTGTATTGGTTTGGTCAAATTAATCGGCTGCCGATTTCACTTGGTGGAGAAAAACACAACCCCTAGGCTTCAATAATGAATGTGAACTAAAATCAAAAATAAGTAATTACCTGTCTACTTAAAAATGTTTTTTGATCTCTTCTTTTTGAAACCTGAAGATGTAGAAAACTGTTTTACCGATGATATAAAATCAATTTTACCACAAAATGAAAACGTACAAACATTCATAAATTATACTTCAAACACACATTATATAGCCCCCGATTGCGACATCCCCCCTTCTTTATGGACAATGTAATCAAGGTCGATTACACGGACAACAAATAGCTACGAA
>JACXSJ010004241.1:0-14953 GCA_014851325.1 Pentalonia nigronervosa
GCTTATTGAGGCAGATGATGCGTTTCAGATCAAGACTACTATTATTTTGATAAAACGCTGCTGCCGTCGGTTACGTGCAGGCGTGCAGCTACGCGTGTTCCCGGTAAAGACTTTATCCTTTTTTAAGCGAAAACCACCGATGAATATTAACGAGTGATATAATCCACTGTGATTTTTGCAACGGGAGCTCAATATCACCGTTTCTGTTTAAATATATTTTAATAATTGATCTCCCCGTGCGATATATTCACGATTAAATTTTAAAAAATGAAATTACCATCAACACGCAGGTCCCTTTAGACGTGATTAACCGTGGATTTTATGCACGATCACACACACAAACACACATACCGACATTGTGAACTCGTCACGTTTGGCGAATTACTGTAACGTCTGTAAACGTTTCTGTAACGACGAACGGAATATTGCATAGTGTAAGGGTTAATGTCGTCTGGCCTTATAATCGCCAGAGGCGGCCTTGACACATACATAATATTATATATTTTATATAAATATATATATATATATAGTTACCTGTATTGATAACCAAGGGTCTACATGTAAACTCCGAGTCCCTACCACCACCTGCGTTAGCTCACGGACCCAGTCAACTACTATTGACTTCGCTCAAAACTGAATAAGCTCGGTCGCTACTTATTACAATGTGCGGGCGGACGACTTATCTCTCATTTATATCAATAAATCAAAGCCATCAAGGATTAACTGTACAGGTTTTCTGTACATAAGTGGTTGGTAGGTAGGCATGTATAAGCAACGTTATACAGCCAAACACAGTCTATCGGTATATTAATATGTAAAGCCTATTACCTACTTATAATACGTATATATAGGTACCGACTTAATAGGTAATGACTCTCTCGGTTAGGCTAGGTTACGATTTGGGCGAGCGTAACCGCGACATTGCGTGGTGCATATCGGTTCCCGGGTAAACATTGCCGATTGGTATATGTATAGTGTCGTGGTATTGTGGGTCGTTGAACATCAATTAACATATTATTTATTTTTATTTATGTATTTTATATATAATGTTATATATACAGGATGAATCTCCAAGCATGATCACTCTCCCTTTTTTCATCAACAGTGCAGTTTTTCGACAGATTATTCTATATTCGAAGGTATGGGGATATGATGATTTGAAAATTTTACTGATTAATATTAATCTATCAACATTAAAAATTTATAAAAAAGATCCAAGTATAATAAATACTAGATCCGATATTAAATATATTTTATATTTTTGTAAAACCATTTATAATGACTATTATCCTTAAATAAAGATTATAATAGGTGAAAAACTATACTCGTTCGAATTTTGATTTTTTTTTTTTTGGGGGGGGGGGAGGAGGGGAGAAGGGGAGTGGTGGTTTTCATTTGAAATACAGATGTTTGTATCAACGCAGGACATTCCTTAAGTAGCATAAAAAATTCAAGAAATTGAAAAAATGGTCTTTGGATATATTAAGAATTGCAAAAATCAAAGTTTAAATTCATTATTAAATAAAAAAAATGGGATTGAGTATGATAAGTGAATCATCCTGTATATAATGACATCAGAGTGTATTAGAGATATGTTTGTGTGTGTGTATCACGGGTGTAACGATGAGTTCGCGCAGGTCAGTCATAAATAATTGGCATGGGTTTCCAAAGCTAAAATACTCGCAGTGCAAAATGTAGAGTAAAACACATTTTTGAGCTGAGATAACGTCCCGAGTTTCGTACTTTTAAATTATAATATTATATATTATAATTATATGCCATTATATAAAAAGGCTACACAAAACGTGTTACTAACGAGTTCCGAGTTTTTACACCTGCTTTCAGTGTCGACAAACTTTTTTAGTCTCATCCTTCAAATAATATCAAATTTTAAATAACCTTTCGATCACAGAGGAAGGAGTGCTATCAATTATTATAATTATTTTTATCATCCATAAAAGGTCAGTTTATACTTTTAGCATTAATATCAAGTTTACATAATTCCCAAAATCACACTTAATGTTTATAAACAAACCTATTTACACATACAAATATTATATGCATTATATATATGTATATATATTATATGTTCAGCACTTCAGTGTATCTAAAAATATTGTTTATAATATCGTTTTACAGCTACACGATTACTTTTAAAGTCGTAAAGTACATTATTTTAAAACTATCGATGTGTAAGCATCTATACGTGACTCCTTTAAGATTTGAGGCTATAGTAAAATTCCGCAAAAACGTCACGAAAATGCATTACTTACAATGTTGTTGTCAGTATTTGTAAAAACGAAATTACCGTATAAAGCCTCCTATATTACGGTAGTGTAACTTATAGTAGTTCTTTGAAGAGTGAAGAAAACATGTTTTGCAAACATATAGCAACCTAACCTATAGTAAACGCCCTGATTCAACGTTTGTTCTATTTAGTTCCAATAAGCAAAACCTTGGTTGAGTTAGTAGTATAGTTTGGTTCCTTCTATATCCCCCGCAAATCCAGGAGATCCAGGCACCCCTCCCGCCATCAAGCACGTACACGATCATTCCCTCCACCCACCTCCCATCCATACCACTCCACCCTCCCACCAACCAAGCTTATCACTCACGTGCGTGACCTTGCCCCCTCCTATCAATATTTATCACACACGTGTCGGTCCGTTATTATCACTGTACGTGATATTGTTATCATTGTTATCACATGTTATCATTCTTATCATATATTATCATTATTTCCGTTCTCACAGTTGCGAACGTGCGCGAGGATGTTATCACCTATTTTCAATGTTTTCGTCCGCCCCTCCACGTCGAGCTATAGCTAATTCACCCACCCGCCGTCATATTCCTAACGATGCCGACGCCGCCGCCGCCGACGACGGGTGACACAAGTACGCGAAACATCTCCTTCTCATGTCGCCGGTTATCATACCCCACCCCCTCCACGCTGTGAGTGAGCACGAGCGGTCCGCGCGTCTACAATACTGTTAGTAGCACTACGATCATTGTAGCGACAAGTCCGTATTTTCTATACTTAAAATCATTTTTTACGCCGATTAAAAACTAAATTTACAATTGCTTCTAAAGATGCTCGGTTCAATCGTGGATAATGCATCATTATACAAGAAAACGTTTACATATATACCGCCAACACCACCTTCGGAGCTCATCGATTCTACTAATTATACGTTAAACTTCGCTAAACGAAAGTTCATTCACATTGGATTGGATCCGACTGATATGTTTAGAGTAGTTATGTTAATATTTCAACCGAGTTTCTGGGGCGGATATACTTGCTGATGGGTAATATCCTATCATTCATTTTGGAGCAATCGGGAAAATATAAAAAAACTGTGTTTCTCGAGTCGGAGAATTTCAAATTATCTAGCATGATGTATAGTGGGGACAACACCCTAGTTATGGAGTCTAAGTTACACGACGGATGTCGAATTCTTTTAAATTGTACGGAACTCATACGATTACAATATTTAGAATGGTGCATTTTCGAGACGATTGAACGAAAATCAACCATCATGCGACCAATCGTCTTAAAGCAATTTGATATATTTACCGAATATCTCGATAGAGAACTCGCTAAAGCCGAATCAATACCAAGATCGAGTGAAGAAATGACTACGTTTATTAAAAACACGCGTGATGCTTATATTATTGCAAACAGTCCTAAACACGATATTAATTTCATCAGTCAGCTCAAAATGTACGCATTATCCCAATTGGCGAAACATTCGATACAACGGTGGAATAAGGAAAAGTCGCCGGAGGTGATTACACGCAATATATTTATACCATATTACGCGTAAATAAATAATATATTTATTATTTTAGTTATTTAACGGAGATCCGGTAATAGTCTCTCCGACCTCAACGAGCTATTCATCGCCAACCGGCCTCATGACAGATGATACATTTGATAAAGAAAATGTTGTAGAAGATATTTCTATAGCAAAGGTGATTCATAATACACAATAATAAATACATAATTTTTATGTGAAAATACTTTTTTCAGTCACACGACTCGATTGACGAGCCTCAGTCATTCGACGTGAACGATGGCCCTGACTTTTTCAACATGCGGTATCTATCTGGTACAGATCAAGTAACATATGCTGTATTCCCCACACAACGCTACATGGAGAAAAAAAGAGCAAACTCTTTTTAATAGTTATATGAATTCATTTTTGAGAAATAAAAAGATAAAATATTTTACGTATAAAAAGTAATTTTTATTTATTAATATTACAATAAATATATTTACAAGGTTCTTACTTCGCCATTAAACGGATTATAAGTTATAATTTGATCATGTAATATTAAACAATATGCTGAAGTGGTGGCTGGAAACGCTTTATCGGCCTCGATTTCAATCCTGAGGTCTACCGTCGATGTTTTTACGTTATCGTTCTGTCTACTCATATCGACAACTATAATCGGTGATAGTTTTTTGAAATTTGATCGAGTCAATAGGGGTGTAACATTTTCACGAGTGTAGTAAGATTTTTGAAACTCGGCATATGCACGGTATAATGTAGCCATCCTGTTCTTAGTAAAGTCGTTTTGGAAATCTTCGTAAGGAAATACATCGGAATTTAAATAGACCTTCAAGTTTTTGATTTTGCAATGATCAAAAAACGACATTGCTTTACTCGCACTATTTTTCCTATCGGTCTGAAAAGCGATTATAACATATCGTGGTTTTTCTAATTTGTTGGAAGTTTTTACTTTCCATGAGTGCGTTGTGTTTTGTGGTAAACAAGGATATTCGCACAACTCTCACGATCTAAATGCGCATGTTAGAGGTTTCTGATTGCTTATTACTTTCAACAGCCGTATTTTTTCTTTATCGCTGACCTTGACTATAGGCATTCTCCACAATATTTTCGCGATATTTATTTTAACGTTTTTTAGCTTGGGCGCGTCCGCGACAACTTCGTTGTTTTTATACTGCTTCAACGCATTTATATCTATGGACGCTCTATTTAATATCAATTGTTGATTGCAGTTGATTAAAATACGTTTATAGTCTTCGCAAAAACCGAACAAATCTTTTAGATTAATACATCCATTAAAAACATATCGCTTTCAATGAAATCTTGATTGATATTTTTTAAATCATTATCCCAAGCCGCGTTATGGCGCGATGTAATATTCGATTTATTGTACGAGCAGTATCCTTTCAATGTTGTAGTTATTCCCAGATTGACGAGTTTCTGAATTTGATTGCCGTTCAGTTCATATTTCATTTCGGAGAAAAGAAATGCCAGTCCGTTGTTTATAAAACGGACGTCGTCAGTCATACCCGTAGGCTTAGTAATTGAGCCCTCAATGTAAATATAACTTTCACACGGTAGAGTATAGGTCTCTGAATTATGTGACGCAATACGCACTTCATCGTTATTGGAGAGGGCCGAAGTTGAATAAGGTAAAAAAGAATGATAATCGATTTGAGTTATCCTGCAATCGTTTACATACCCAGCCGATACGTCTAAATACATATCGTCCATATTTTAAATAACGTTCAACGAATGTAAAAAAGCCAAATTTTCAGCTGTTAGTCCACCCCCAACTTTATAGTATTTCAATTTTTTTTTCTTCGGAGTTGTTGTTGTTGTTGTTGTTGTTGTCTTGATAATACCACCGACTCGACTAGCTGGTTTTTCGTTTACCCGACTATTTATATTATAAAATTGTAAACCCATTTTATCGCGGGTCTTGGATTAATAATCGTATTGATACCGGCTCTCCTCGTAGATCAATTAACTCGTTGTCCTGATTTTTTAAAACAATCTCGGCATGCGTGATCGACGAACAATTGATAGAATAAAAAACCAAATGTGTCGGATTTTCTATAACTTTATAGCCCGGAGGCACATTCGGATAAAACTCGTGTATTGTATGGCACTGCTTCCCATTCTTGAATGAGCCCGCGATCAGGTTCAATTCGACATATATACAGTTTGTTTTAGTAATATTTACCAGCATATCCGATTGATGTTTAACATTAGCCGTGTACACACGTTTTTCAAAACCCAACAACTCGCCTATACTATTAGGCATGGATAAATCTATAGACGCGTTACACAGCAATTCGCATTTTAACGTGTTATTATTCCCCTTCAACTCGAACGAAATCCCGGTATCAGCTAGTATATGTTTTATTACCGCCTCGATTTCGCTCAACTCATAAGAGCCTGTGGGTAACGAGTAGACCTCACGTGTTGTTTTCTCACTCTTGTCCTCACAATATATGAAACCAATTTGATCGCACTTGTCGTTTTTATTAGGAATAGAATTATTTGTCTGAAAGCCCAACAGACAAATCTTGGCATTTTTACTGACTTCTATCGGTGGAAAAAAGTCGCAAGACAATTGGCTCGAGTTACCGCTTAATGTTATAGTGTACATGATAAAAATCTCAAACACAAGTGCCCGCAGTTTGTCGTATTATATTTCTGATGTCTTTCGTAATTATATTCGATATTACAATCGTCGAAATATTTCTGTAATTCTAGTGGTGAGGGAGATTTCCGAAACTATCGTAGTATTTAACTTGTTTACCGATTTTTCTATACGCCACCCAATGAGTTCCTTCACCCCTCTCAATATCTAAATTGACTACGGCCGACTCTCGACGTTTAGAATGAGAAGGTAACTTGTTTCTAGATAATACGCCGATGAAATGAGGTATTTTCAGCATGTTGGCGTATTTTATAATCTCATAATCGTACAGTGCTCTATCGGGTAGCGTGGTAATTAGTTTTTTGTCGGTTTTCTAGATTTCTTCACCGACCCGCCTTTGTAAGGCGCCAAGTATAAACCTTTACCGTTTACGATTTTATAAGAACTCCCCTTGTACGGAGCGAGATATAAACCCTTACCCAAATGAATAGGAGTGTTCTTATCAGATTTTAAATCATTCACGACTTTTACTATATTACCAACACTTCCAGTAAGCGCCCCCAATGCGGATAAACCAGCAAAAATAGGTATTAAAGGAAGAACACCACCCTTTTTCGTAATCGGTATAATTCTAGGAGTTTTAGCTTTCTTAGTTTTAGATTTTTTAGCCGCTGTCAGACATGTCCTTATTATTTTACTCATATTCTTCTCGATTATTTTTAATCGCATTTTTAGCAGCCACGACCATTCGTTTGAACCCGCAACCAGCCCCTATCTTGCGTTTGACTTTCATGGCTGTAGTGACCAGCCAGGAAGCGGCTTTCTCCTTAATACCAGTGTTTTTAGATTTAAACAACTCCCAAGCTTGATTTTCCAATATTTCATCGGCCTTGTGTCTATCAGCTAGTGAATTACTTTTATCATACGCGATATCATGAGCTCTAGCCAACTCGTCTAGTCTGTTTACGCCTCGATCGCCACGTGCTAACCTTTCTATTAATTTAGTACCGGGACCGACGAATCTAAAATCAAATACGAAATTTAGTATGAATTTAATAATGTAGTGTACCGACTTCTTTATGCATGGTGGTATGTAGTATATTTAATAGGCTATTGCTCATAATGAGTGTTCGTCGTTATATGTAATGTGTATATTATAGTATTATTTTTCGATAAACAGTTTATTACGTAAATAAGATATAGACATATTACCGATTAAGTCCCGTACCGTGTTGTCTATAGGAAGATAAAAATATGGGCACGATAAAGGAACACGCTTGTTGCTCGGTAGCAAGACAAAAACGAACTGAATATGCGTATTATGTTTGTATAAATGTATATCTTTCTTATGATTTGAAAGATGATTTATTTGCTTTCATTAATTTTGGTGTTAAGTGTTAGGTTAGCAAATATCAATTAAATATAATTCATTATATCATTTACTTTGTCGGTTTTTTTTTATTAAAATTATACGAGTTTGGATTGTCGTTTGCAGACTATTGAATCATCGGCGTATTTACCATATTATAATCCTTCATATCCAGACTATATTGGACAAAAAAATATTTATCATAAATAAAATTGAAGGCATTTTACTTTAACATATTAGTAAAAGTAGTAAATACATTTTAATATACAGTACATAATGCAATAAACTTGTTTATGCTAAATTAGAAGATCATATAATAATATTAGTTTAAATTAGGAGTATACATTTTAGTGCACTATTTTCAACAATAAAAAATATTAACTACCTATTTAATTTTTATATTTTCAATACAATGATAATTATTTTTGTTTAAGTTTTAATGACAAATTTATGACTGTATGAAACTTTTAAGACACTTCTACAACTATAATATTGTTTTCTGACAAAACAATGGACAAAAATCCATTACTGCAAATTAGAGTATTACGCCAAATCGTTCTAATTTTAAATCGATAATAAGACTACATTTTTAAACTATTGAAGAACGTTTATACGTTTAAAAGACTAATTTGAAAAAATAAATATACTATTTTAAAACCAAGAATTTTTTAGTTTGCTTAAATTTCTTGTTGTGTTAAAAATACAATTATCATATTTCATACGGTAGTAGGTACTATATATTTTAACAACTACTTAAAATACTTTGTAAATTAGTGTTATTCGTGCGTATATATTATAATGTAAAAAATTATCTGGACTAGATAAAAAAAAAACAGGTATTGTGCACTCGTCTCGTCTTGGTATAGTCTGATATATGTACAGTAATATTAAATTTAAAACTAATAACAAATCACCGCATTCAAAAAAACAATTTTATATGTGCTTCGTTTAAAAACACGCTTGTTGACATTCCTGCACTGCGCTTGGAAAAACCTTATTAAAAAATCTAAAAACAACCTCTTAAAAATACTGACAATATTTGATTTCCGATCGATAAGTATAGGAAAGAAACTTTTCTATCTGAGAGAATATTTATGAAAAATTACAATTGTACAATAAAATAAAAAACCTTATTTTAAAACCAATAAAAATTAACTATAATTTAACAGTAAAAATGAAATTGATTGCGTAATTTAACACATCACAGCCTAAAATAGTTTAGACTTATAATTCAGAATCTATGAAAGATTAATGTATTTAGTATGCATTTTAGGTACATTGGTATAATTTAGATATATCTCATAACTGTGTTAGTATGTTCAATGTTGATTATTTAATTATAAATTAAAGTAATCATGTATACCCACATTTTACTATCAATAACATTATAGTTACGATTTACTAGCATCTGTTAATGTTTTGATAATTGTGACTCGTAAACATTTTAGGCTGTTTGAAGATTTTACAATACTACTTAACTATAACTTTTTAATATTTATGTAAACTGTATAACCAAGTAATAGTTCTCTATTTTTTTTTTTTTTTTAATATTATGTCGTATAAGATACGAGCCCTTTTCGTTCTAGTTTAGTTATATTGTAATTTATGTATGTAACATTCTAAGGAAGATAATAAACGTAAACCCAAGTGTTTACATACTTGAAAATAGACACATTTTAGGCCCTATAAAACATATGAATTTATGGTATCATACACGATCTTTAATTTAAAACAAATTATTAACTACCACCTTATATTCTCAAGCATAATTTAAACATGACACAGCATGAACACAGAAACTTACAGTGTTAAAGTTTATCACTAGTATAATATATCTAGTAGAAACATCAAATTTTAAATTGCAATCTAAATGTAAATTATACATTTAAAATATGAATGGTATACGTTATAACTATATAGTTTTACACTATTTCCTCATATGTTGAAAATAAACATTACAATGTAAACACCATATACTTGATCACCTATCAGTTATATTTTATATGCGTCAGTTTAAAATATAATTAAAATCGATCAAGTATTCAAGTGGCATAAATTGTCTAAGGTGTCTAGTTGTCTAGGCATGATAAACTCAAATACTGGATTTATTATCACAACAATTTATTTTACAACTAATTGAAATTTATCAATTCAATAATATTATCCATTACGACTCACGTATGAACTAATGCATAATAAAATTAAAAAAAAAAAAATACATTGATTGATCATTATTATATTAGTATCATTGTTATTCCGAACATAATTCAATTAATTCAATGTCATGTAAATGTAAAATATTTAACGATAATTCTTAACTTCTATAGTGAACATAGTATCAAATTTAAACTTTCACATGAATATTATACTATGACTGTGTCACATCGTCAGCCTTATGTATAATTTATTCAAACTAAAACGTAATAACATTGTGTCGAAACACATGACAGTCGCGCGAGGAAATTCGTATTTTAAATGCACATAGAAATAATTTGCATTTCATCTAAGCAAAATGTAAATTCTAGGTGGTTATTTTTACAGATAACATTCATTATATCGAAAAATATTTAATTTTAAAATTGTTTATAATATTAAGTATTTAACTTCATCAGAAAATAACATTTTTGAAAAAAAATTGTATTTTTTGTCATTACAATTCATTGGGGTTTTTTACCATTTGAATACAGTTTTTCATTCGACATTTTAAAGCAAAATATATTTCTAAGAATATTGAATTTAAGTGAGTATGTCTGGAGTAAAGATGATTGTCATTTGTCACATGACTCAAAAATGATAGTCTACTTCTCCGTTCATCAACTTTAAATAGGTACCTTTTACCTATTTATTATTTATCAATTAAACATTTAAAATTCGATTCTTACACGTCATACAAATTCTCAGAAAAAATATTTTCCTTTGAGACATTAAATATAAAAATGTATATTGACATTCAACAAAATACAAAACTAACATAAAGCTAGAAATGTCGTTTTGTAATGAATCCAAAAATAAATAATTTTAAATAGATAATTTAAAAAACCTAATTAGCTTATATCCTGTCTATATAAAAAAAAAAAAAAATTTTTAACAATTGAATAATATCTAAATAAAAATGAAGTTAGTGATTCACAGTCATAGATATTAATATAATAAGTATTATGTTTTTATTAGTTAGAAAATATCACGATTTATGTGTAAAGAATATGCATTTTGTGTACTGCAGTAAAGACTTATCAATGGTCAATACGTTTTTAGGTTAAAAAAATTTAATTTTATGATATCGAAAATATATAAAACGACTTTGTTAAATTTTAGTAGTTAGTTTATGTGGTTTATATACCTACTTAAATAGTGATTAGTGGTTAAATTTAATGTGTTTTTTTTTTTATAAATATATAGATACTGCAAACAAATAACTATAAGCATTGATAAATATTTTATAAATATACATAACCCGTTGTTGAGGTAACTCAAATAATAAACAGTCTATTCATTGCAGTTCATTTGAATTTTGAATAATCCGAAATATTTTGAAGAATTATTATAACATGAATAATTTATTTAAAAACGTTATCTCCAAATGTGTTGAATCAAAATTGTTCACACGCGTTCTCAACCCGTCGTCAGTGAATACAGAAACGTCGCTGGGTGAATAAGTGCGACAGTTTGTAACAACAAAAAATGTCAACGTAAGTCATATAATAAATATATATATATCAGGTCAGAGAACTTATATTCGTCTAACCGCCAGTCATTCAATTTTTAATATTAAATGTTAACTTCTGTTCAGTTTCGAAATCGCTCATTTTTGATGGACTATAACAATTCGTGGACAAAAACACCGCCTCTCGGCATAAACGGATTTGGCCGCATAGGTAAATGCGTGCTCCGGCTTGCGACATGGAATGACACGTGCCTACAAATCAACGGTAATAACGACAATAATATTGTTTTCAATTAATATTTATGTGCCCAATTAAAATCATATTGTAAAATACGCTCGTGAAAACCAAATTTATTAAAAAAATACAGATGGATTAATATAGTAGGGTATACTGTTGTTGTGGACCAATCAGAGGACGAAGTTTGTGATGGACGAAAAGGAACTTTGAAATAGTGGTGTTGAAATAAATTATAAAAACTGTTTAATATTGTAATAACTGGTTTATTATAATTCAGAAAATCGACTGGCGTGAAGGTGCTTGTTGTAGCCTGGTAGAATCACGTCTGAATTGATGCTGATTCGGACTCCTTTATATTATATTATATTATATTTATATTGGCTACTCCTCCTATCGGTACCTACATCATCCTAGTAAGATAACGTTGACCTCATTTAGTATATCGTGTATGATTTCGTTAATTCCAGGAAATGCCGTCTGCTAACGCTTTGTCGTCGAGTGGCGATAACTCACCGGACGCGACTCGTCCATACATTATCACAATTCCCAGAATCTCATATTTTTTTATTATTTTATTTAATTCACATGGGTTCTAATTTCTCGGAATTAATTATATTAAATTTATTCTATGCTCCTTTTGGGTTTCTGATTTCTCTGATTCTCAGAAATAATTTTTATGGTCGGTTTTATCATTTTCCAGCATGCCTACAGTTTATAGTCGGGAGCATGAAAAATGAGCGATGTCCCCCGCGACTCGTTGATGGTACCCACCACTGTAGCCATTAGTTCTCAACATTGTACTATCACACTATAATAGAATAATATTTTAAAAAAAGCAGGCTTTTTGTTTAATAGTTTGATAACCACTTTACAAAAACTGCCGCTTGGAACATGACGGGCAGCGCTCATTTTTCGTGCTCCCGACTATAGTTATTATTCATATAGTGGTTGTCTTGAAACGTATATCGTCCCCCCTTACCCTCGAGGTCATTGCCGCTTTAATTGGGCATAAAATTTATGTAACGCCAGGTACATAGCACTTTTAATCTGAATTCATAGGAGATAAATACAAGTAATTTTCAAACTATTTAATATCAAACACTGTATACGCATTGTTTTAAAAATATTTGATTTTCACTATCATTTTTTCGCGGTTATAGCAATTTAAGACTTGAAGATAAGAAATAGTCATTTTCGATCATTTTATTACATTTATCACTATATTAAACGTTATTTAACTGCATCACTCAAAATCGTAGTATAATATTGTTGTATATAACAAACCTTAACGTATACGTTTTTTTCTATCAGAATATATTTTATGTTACGTGTCACTGTGTCAAAAAATTTTTAATACATCAAAAAGTTCAAATACTACACACAATTATAAAAAAATGTTGAAACATGCGAAATTAAGAGCTAATAGAATCGTGTTTTTGTTTACAATTTTAATATGTTGTTTTTTTACACGTGACGGGCCGGCAGACAAATTTTTGGAAATATATTCTGAAAAGAACCCAGAAAAAATAAAATGGAAAGAGTTGACGGTAGAATACGTTATAGAGTCGACCGGAAGTTTCACGGAAAAAGCTACGGCCAACGTACGTATCACGATAATTATTATAATAATAATAATAATACACAGTTGGCACATCAAATTATATGATTTATGCTGCGAGCCCACTCAATTAGTTATGAGTCATAACATATTGATGAGAAACCTAACGACAATATAATATAATGACAAACGTTTTTAGAAACATATGGAGACGGGAGTCAAAAAAGTTATTATCAGTGCTCCGAGTAAAGACGCGCCGATGTTTGTAAAAGGCGTCAACTTTGACAAGTATAAAAACAGTATGCATATTGTGTCAAACGCGTCTTGCACAACCAATTGCGCGGCGCCATTGATGCACATCATCAACAACAAATTTGGCGTGGAAAACTGTCTACTGACGACGGTTCACGCCATGACTTCCTCTCAGCACATCCTTGACGGAGTGAAACACGTGAGGAGCTATTTTAATTTTAGAGCCTTAAAAATAATTTTAACTTGCTAGCGAGTAAAATTTATAATTAGTATAAAAATAATACATAAGAATCACGAACTAAAATGATGGTATAGAACGGGCTAATTAAAACGTTTTTTTCGTCTGTAAACCTAAACTTGTTGAATTAATACTTCTAAGAGTTATAAAATAGAATAAATTAAATTTACGGCATTTTGTAACAAAATAAATGATAACCGCATTGCCATCGTTACTGATCACTGAACACATTCCTAATGGTTACGATTTGGCATTTCAGAGATCGGCCAACCGAAACATCGTACACAGCTCGACGGGTGCCGCAAACATTTTTTATTGTTACAAACTGTCGGACTTGTTCACTCAGCAACGTTTCTGTATTCACTGACGACGGGTTGAGAACACATGTGAAGAATTTTGATTGAACACATTTGGAGATAACGTTTTTAAATAAATTATTCATGTTATAATAATTCTTCAAAATATTTTGGATTATTCAAAATTTAAATAAACTGCAATGAATAGACTGTTTATTATTTGAGTTACCTAAATAACGGATTATGTATATTTATACAAAATAATATCATTGGTGTATTCTTTATATAACAATAATAATTAAATTAAATTAAAATTAAAATATTTATCAATGCTCATAATTATTTGTTTTCAGTATCTTTGATAAAGCCTCTGGTGTAAATTGACAATTGCAACATTTTCCAGGGCACAACCAATATTTCTTTTACATAATATAATACCTATAAAATGGCCTGTTCTGTATACGTGGATAATGTTAACACGTTATTGTCGTAATATTTTTATCAGCACACAACACATTTTGAAACTTTTAAAACTTAATTACATTTGTCTTATGACATGCTTATAATTAATTATTATTGTGAGGAATATCCGAAAACCGATCACTCCCGTTTCTGACGATCATTGGTACCGGCAAGTGATGCTGGCCGGGTATCGTCACCAACCAGTCTATTTATTCCATAAATTCAACTCTCGTCACAAGATTACTGAATAAGTATTATTTTATTGTAAATGTTCGATAGTTTGTTTTTATGTTAAGTGCATTGGACAATTATTAACTTAAATTATTAATTACATAACACGTAGTTGTGTTTCCTACGCCCCACAAGTGAAGTCACGTCGACATTGTTTTATTTAAAACTATTTTTAAAACTATTGATTTTTTTAAAAAAACAATACTTAGTGTGAATTGTATATGA
>JACXSJ010004242.1:0-14951 GCA_014851325.1 Pentalonia nigronervosa
TGCCTCCACTAATAATAAAACTATAATTAAAATAATTTATAATGCTATAATAATAATAATAATAATAAACGTTTTTATTGTTGTTAAGTACCTATCATTATTAAATTAATATTGTTTTTGAAGGTTCGACAACGTAAAAATATGTCGTCGTGTGATACGCACGCATAAAGCGGAATAATTATTTTAGTAGGTTGAATGATATTATTATAATATCACAATATAGTGATTTCGTTATAGGCAGTTTGTTTGCGACACGTGTGGTGTGGTGAAGTCGAATCGACGCATTATACTGTACTATTATACATAATCACCGGGCATAATATATAAATAATAATATTATTATATATAAATATTTTTAACGAGCCGTTTTTGGGATCAGTAGAGCGCAAACGGTTGCTGCGGACGGGTCATTTTCTGTACACGGGCGCGGCATGCATAATTATTAATTTTATAATCACCCCTTATCATAAATATATATTTAATATGAAAGTTATGAAAGCATACGATATATTTTCTTTGAGCACTTTTTGTGCACAGACATTTTTTTCCTCTCTCATTAACTGAAGCTCGCAGACTGGCAAGGAATATACACACACACACACACACACACTGTGTTACACAATATCTGTTTGTGACGTACACAACACGCCCGCACACACACACACACACACAGCCATTGCATATACGAAGTACATAAATATGCATATAACTGTTATAAAATAGGTGCACGGTAAACATTTTCCGCGCATTCTTATGTATACGACGAAAGCGTGTATATTTTATTATGTTGTCTCGATTTCGAGAGTGCGCTTTTCGTAGAATACTGTGAAAATAATAATAATAATTATTATTCCGTTACGACGCCATCCGTATTATACATAATACATCAGTACACTTATTTTTGTACAATGCGCGCAATATGACTGCGTCCGTATGTCCACGTGTGTGTTCGGGTGTGCGTGAAAATGTGAAAATGTGAAATTGTGCGAATGTGGGCGCACACATTAACCGTGTATAAATATAATACGTATGTGTGCTGTTTTTTTCCGGAAATACGGCGAGCAGAGCACACTGCCGTGGGATGACGATCCCGGGCGGGGCGTGAAAGACTTGCGTCAACTTTTGTTTTCGAGTTTTAAAAACGATATAAATAGTGTGAGAGAAATATAAGGAACGGGGCCGGGTGGCGTCATGGCGCGGAGGCGGGGGATAAAAGAAAAGAGGAGCTCATATATATTATATAATATAAAACCGGAACGATGAAGACGAATAGAAAAAGTTTAGCGAACTTGTTTTTAATGCGCCGCAGGGCGGAAAAAACACAGTGTGATGTGCGCTCGTATAATGAGCGAATCGGACGGGATGTGCACACGCCGACACAACTGCACAGACACATACGCGCCACTCGCACTTAACATATAAATGTATAAACGTTGGAAATGTACAGCTTCGTATTTTTTCACACACACACCTCGTATAATACATATACATATTATATATATATGGGCCGTGGGTATAATTTTTATTTCCCTTCTATTGTGAGTTATTATATCTTGCGACCGTCGTCGACAGCAGCAAACCACTCGTCGTCTTCGTCGCTGACGCCGCGGATGTCATCTCGACTCAAGTATCAAACTATAATTAACACACGCTACTGGCGAAATGGTTTAACGCCCTAACAAACTCCCTCCCTCCCCCTCCCCCTCCCCATCACACTCTCAAAGACACACTTTCAGTGATACTGCCGAGAAATAATAATAATATTATACCTCGGTGAGATTTTACGACAACGCAGCCTCCTAACGTCGTGGCGTATAATATAACTGCATTGTGTATTAATATAACATTTATGTACGCTAATATTATTATGTTTTGCGTGTGTGGTATGTCGTAATTGTGGACATTATTAATTATTCGTATTCTTATGTTTAGGATCTAAAAGAGTTATTGACTACTAGCAAAGCAAAGAAAGACAATGTTTCAGTAACAACTAATAAATGTTTTTTTTTACGGTAATGGCGTGACTATTATCCACTTAAGTTTGGAATTTTTTTGAGTTTCATTGTATAATATTTACCAGCATTGGGAACATTTAGTTAGGTAAATGTATGACTTTGAAATTCACAAATAACGTATCATTTGCCGATTGTTTGCAGTACACATATCAAGTTAATCGATCCAAAACGATAATGATTTAATATTTTAGTTTTATAATATTCGTTTAAATCGGTTTAATAAACACTATATTATATAAATATAAAATCATGGTATACTAGGTTTTTTTTTTTTTAGTAGGTAGGAGTTAAAAAATTGGAAAAATGTACAATATAATTTCATTGTAGGTATACAAGACCCCGTGGGATACAAATAACATTAAAATAGTTATATGATTTAAGTTAAAAAAAAAAAAATAGAAAATCATCTCTGCTGGTGCTTTTTTATAATATAAATATATCATTTTTTTAACGAACATCGTATTTTTACGATATCAAAGACTTATGGGAATTTATAAATTCCCCGATCTGTGAAGGCTACTGACATCATCGTATTTTACGTGGGTAAGATTTATTTTGGAATCGGAACCCGAAAACTAGGTAGTTTGGTCATTGACAAATTATTATCGGAACAGCCGTGTGTGTAGGCATTTTCTAAGAATGCTTGTAATGCTCGTTCGCAAATTGGCCACCTGCTATACATCCAATAATAATGATGACGGTAAGGTTTCACAACTGATCAATATGATCTAATCCCCATTTGGCTTCCCGGCAATTCGCCTTTTGTGAATAAGATTGTTAATGACAAAGTACAATGCTCCGCGGACCACGGTGGACTAATATTGGCTTTTAAAGTAGTTACTACCGCTGCGTTCCAAATCTTTAAATTAAATTTGCATAAATTATACCGTTAGAATGTCTGAAACAATAATTTCGGTTTGAGAGTAAAAAGTTTCTATTTTGGCGAATTCAATACTTTTTAAAAGACCCAACAGCGATGTTTTAAGGTTATAATATTTTAAAATGATTTTCTGCAATAGTATAATATGAGTTGTTCGTACTTTGCGTATACAATAAATAGTAAAAACGCAAACTTTTATTTTCGTTTTTATTTTAAATTAAATAAAATAAAGTCGGTTAAGATGCGTATAGTTGTCATTCGTAACCTGGTGTGATCACCAATTGCCTTACATAACTCATAATATAGTATGGTTAGTTACTATACAATTTAAATGCTGTTTTCACATCCGATAAAAATGATTTTGAGTGGAGCTTGCTTAAATTTATGCTTACTTTGATAGTAATGAGACATTTTAAACAATTTAAAATGTTAATTTATTATAGTCTATCAATGCATGACAGTACATATACCTTGTATTCAAATGATTATACCCTAAATACAGTGTTAAGAGATAATAATAATATGTAATTAGAATAAATTCAAAATCAACTAAAAACTATTTCATAAGTATTCTACATTTAATTCAAAATTTTTTGAATATTGTTGAACATTTTTACATATGAGTAATGGATATATATACTTAAAAAATAGTACCTCAGATTAGCACTTCTGACAATCAATGACTCGAATAATTAACAAACTAATCTAAATATATATATATATATATATATATATATATATATATATATATAAGGTATAAAATATAATTTTATAATAATGATTATTCTAAAGTGAATCTAGGCGAAGATTTCAAGTATCAAGAGTTATTTGAGTATCTGTGTTGGTCCTCATATTATAGTTTACTCAAACCGACCCACTTATAATATTTCTCAGCCTTTTGTATAAGTATAACATTAAATCATTCATACAATTTGAATATTAACTAGAAATTAGTAAAGTTATTAAACTTTTATTTCAAAACCAAAGCTAACTCTATTAATAAATTATTTAAAATTATTGAGAAACATGAAAATAATAGTTTTAGTTTTTAAAATTATTATCAATTTTCATATCTCAATAGCCATAATTTTTCAAAATCATAATTCAAAAATATTAGTAATATTATAATATGGCGCGATATAAGAAATATTAATGATCTTTTATTTTTCCAAAAAGGAAAAACATATTTTTTAATATTTAAATTGGATAATCTATACAATGTTTGTACAATATGCTTAAGTGCAGTTAAAATTAAATTGAGAAGGAAGACTTGAGAGTATAAGCTGCCTATTAACGACATTCCTATCTTATGGTTATTGAGTTAGTTTCAACAGACAGTTGTATTTTGTTAGATTATTTGCTAGGATATTTGGGCAAACAGAGAGTGAGTCATAGTAACTAAACTAACCTAATGTGTAAAGGATTTTTACAGTAATTTATTTCTACAACTATGTTTATTTTTAAATTTCATTTGTTTTTTGGGTCTTCCTCAATTTTGGATGCATTAAGTCTAAATTGATTTTAGAAGAGTTTTTTCAAAGAATGAGTTAAACGAGTAGTGAAAGATTTTAATTTGCGTTAAAATAATATTTAAGGATACTGATACGAGAATTTATCTAAGTTTAGTAGTGTAGGGCCACGTAAATTATTTATTGCCGAGATGGATTCCTAGGTAGTTTGTGTTTAGTGAGGTTGAAAATCATATGTTGTTAAATCTAGGTAATTAGGCTACAAATTTCGATTTTGAAAGTAAAAATGATGTGTCTAAATTTTTTTTCGTTAATTTTAACTTTTCAATTTTTAAGTTAAGTTACAATACGAGAAAATGGGATTATAAATGGATAGATACAGTGATTGGATTTTCATGAACTGAAAGAGTTGTTCTACGTAATCAACGACAAATGTGTCAGGAGAAGTCAGTGACTCTGCTAAGTAAATCTTGAAAAGGAATATAAGATAGAAGCTGTGATTGTACTTTAAGGTTCGAGGTACCAATGATATTTTGTTCATAAAAATACAATTTACGAGAATAATAATCCTGTTTTTAACTAATAAATGTTAATATTCTACAGACAGCATTAAACTCCGTATTTCAACATTTTAATCTCAAACATTATAATATGTCTTTAAAAATAAGTCAATTTTAAGATTATTTTAAATAAAATAAAAGTCAGAGTTTAATGCAGCCTGTAAAAAGTCTTATTCTTTCAGAAAAAAAGAATTATCAAAATCCCGAAAATTCTACAAAGTCTAAGAGTTTTTCCTGTGAAGTTATTTTTGTTGATATAATACACCGTATTACAGGAGTTTGTAATTTGTACCAAAATAAGGGTATGTAATTTACCAGGTAGTCGAAAATTGCACCAAAATTAGTATTCAATTATTTTGTCTGTACTTTCTTTCACATATTTACGGAGAATGAGACTCAACGACTCGAATAACAAATAATATTTTTTAGGATTTCTACCTACCTATCACCTTATCGAATAATCAATATAAAATTTAGAATTGTGTACAACGTATAAAAATAATAAAACACCAGAAGGCCAATGGCTTAATATTTTTGGATTAATATTTTTAAGTCCTAATGTAGTAGGTTCGTGTTTTGTTGTATTCCAGCTGTTATTAAATTCCAAATGTTTGCTGACTGTTTGACAGACAACTAAATAGACAATATTTTATTATTTCCACCACATATTTAAGCAGTTGCATTATCATCGTCTACACTTACAACAAATGCATGTGAATCACTTCATAGTAAATTAAATTCAAAATCTTACCATCCACATCCTCAAAACTTCGTCTTCATTAAAGTTCTCGCTGATTTTCAAACAGATACGTACATAAAACTATCTAGTATACATATACCTCACTAAATGACCTCTCAAACAAGTCGATGAATAAATCAAATTCAAGTTGTTTTAGATCAGTATAATAATAAATTGATATCAAGAACTTAATTCGTTGAATTAGTTGTATATAAATACAAAAAATATGTAAGTATCAAAACAGTGGATTATAATTGTGATAACAATAAGTTATTGTTATTTTTTTAAATAAAATATTATTATTTCCAAAAATAATTATAAATCCAATCAATCCAAACAATCAATCAACCTGGTAATCAATGCATCATATTTTTTTTTTATTTATATATTTTTTTAATAATATTTGACTAATTTATAAATATTCTGTGTTATTATCTTCTCATATTTTATTTATTTTTTTTTTTTTTATTATTAGCCATCAGTACTACTACGGTTCTTTTCATAACTTATACTATACTATTGAAACATTTGAATATTGGTTTTAATTTTAGTGCAAATTAAACATCTTGTATAAATTTGAGGTCAATTTTGGTGCAAATTGACTATACCTGTATTAACTCTTCCCTCTCTCTAAATAGGTATCGGACAGTAAAATAGTTGAACAATATTATAAATAAGTTGATAACTAAAATATAAAAATAAATTTTCAAATTTTATAAAATTGCAGAAACATTGAAAATTTTATTAAAACCTAAATGTGTTTCATGTAAAAATTTAAGTACATATTTTTTAAATTTCTTTAATACTATTAATCTTGTTTTAGACTAAATAAGACCCTCTGATATTTCTATGTCATTTTTTTAAATTTATATAATGTTTAATTTCATGTTCTTCATTACCCTCTATATTTTCCCAACCACTAAAATAATATTCATGAATTAATTTTAAATTTTTATCTTGTACGATTTCTTTTTGGTATAGCCTCAACTTATCTCCATTAAACTGTATATTTCTTATCTCTATAGAATGTATATCTTATTACTAATTCTTCCTTTTCACATGTCTCTATGTTCAACCTCGATAAAAAATCACCTATCACATTTTTCTTTCCTGGTATATATTTCAGTACAATGTTGTAAATAATTAACTGTAACCTAATTCTTTTTTATTCTATTATTTTGTATTTCAACTAGTGTTTTATTAATAATTGATGTATATGGCATATGATCTATACCCCCATGACCGTAAATATAATTATGATTTTTTTTTACGCGAAAATGTAATAGTTAGCAATTTCTTCTCAATTTGTGCATACTCAATTCCTTTTTTTTCAGTAATCTAGATGCAAAATAAACAGGCCTACTATTTTGCATCAAATAACTATCTAATGTATTCTTGGATGCATCACAATATATTTTTACACGTAATCTCACATCATATGGTACTAGAACTTTATTGCTTATAATAATATTTTTTAAATTAACTATTGATTTAGCATATTCCTTCAACCATATCCACATACTATCTTTTTTTAATAATTCCCTAAGAGGTTCCGTTAATTTTTGCATATTTGGTAAAAATTTCTCAAAAAACCTATTATACCTAAAAAATCTTTGTAGTTTTAGTTTATTATTTAGGTATTATAACTTTAGATGATTTGCATTTTATCTAGATTTCATTCCAAAATACTTAACTTTTTGTACACAGTACTGTATTTTATCAAAATTAAACTTTATAATATATTCTCTAGCTCTCCTTACCACTTTATTGACTATATTATCATGTTCTTTAATTGTGTCAGAACTTACTATTATTTGATCTACATATATTGTAAGATGTATATGTAAGACCTTGAATATACCCAAAATATTTATACACTTGTTTTTGAAAAAAATTCTGTAATATTTTTTAATCTGAATGGAGCTCTCACAAATCTATATGTCCCATAGACAGTGTTAAAAGAACAATATTTAATTGATTATCAAGTTGTATATGATAAAAATTATCTTTTATGTTGAATACCGTATAAAATGTTTTATATGATAGTTTAGGTGCTAGTTTTTCTAGCGTTGGTATGGTGTAAATTTCTTTAATAATAGCTTTATTAAAATATATTGGATCTATGCATATTCTTAGCGACCCATTTGGTTTTTCTACTATTTGTAATCTATTTATCTAAACAACTGGTTCATTAACTGATATAATAATTCCTTTTTTCATTAACATATTTAACGTGATTTTGATTTTACCTTTTATTTTAATTAGTATTCTTCTCGCTGTTAATGCTTTCGGTATGGATCATTCTTTTAATTTAGTTTTACAAATATCTGGAAAACATCCTAAGCCTGTAAATATATCCTTATTTTGTTCATAAAACTTTTCTTTTGCATTGAATACCTCTATAATATTTATTTTTTTATCATATTAATTATTTTTATCAGACCTAATTCAACACTAAACTTTAAACCTAGTATTGGTGTAAATTTTTCTTTAATAACCACAAATGTAACCATCGTATTTATTTTATGGTAATTTTTGATTATCATTTTAAATTTTAAATTTATTTTATCTTTTGTTTCTATACACGTCCTTCTAAACACATACAGTTTAATTTTAACATATTTTATTTCTTGCTGTTTATTTTGATTTATGTAATATAATGGCAATATATTAATATTTACACCTGTATCAATTATAAATGTTATTTTTACATTATCTAAATTCAGGTCTTTATACCACGTTTCATCGGTAACCGCTTTTATATTGTCAATCACTTCAGTTTTTAAATTGTCTATTTCAAAATGTACTTCACCTGTTTCTGATTCTTTTTCACGTATTGTGTGTGTTTTTAATGTCCTACAACATACTTTAAAATGTCCTACACGACTACACGCATTACACTCCTTACCATAAGCCGCAAAACTTCTAGGATAGTGATTCTTTATCACTTTTTTGTATTTTACTCTCATTTTACTTAATGTTTTTAATTTGTTTATATTTTTGTATTTTGGTGTTTTTTTTAACAGAATTATTATTATTATTATTATTATTATTATATGTATCTTTATATTTTGTTTTTCTTCTATCTGCCATACTTTATCTGCTTTTATTGACTGTTTCAGTTCATTTATATTTTGTTCAGCTGCTTTTACTGCTCGACAATATTGAAGTGTTTTTTCCAACGATAGATCTTTACGTAAAACTGTTCTTGTATATTCTTGTTCTGTACACCGAGTACTACTCTGCTTTTCAGAATACGATCCACATTGTTTTTGAAATAGCATTGTTTCACTAATTCTTTTAGATTTGTTATGAATGAGTCAAGCATTTCATCGATTTGTTGATTTCTGGTGAAAAATTTGTAAAATGTCATAGCTCATTTTTTTTTTTTTTGACTACAATAATCTTCAATTTTTTTTTAACATTGCTTTTACTGTTTCCTCATATTTAATACCTAGCGAATTATAGATTTTTAAAGCATCAGTTCCCATTAAATTTAGGAGTCTCGCAACTTGTACATTATTATCTTCATTGCCTGTCTTTGTTACCTTGAATTAGATGTTTATTTCCTGTTTAAACACTTTAAACTGTTCATTGATATTACCGTTTAACATCAATGGTCCTGGCTTGTTAAACGAATTCATTTTCTTGTTAATTAATATATTCTTTTCTCTGATGATTAATTACTTTTCTTTCAGTCTTTGAACTTAGTTAATTTATTCCTACTACGTCATGTCTGCTTTTTATTCTCTTTATTATTTGTATTAAATTAATATATAATATTATTTGTTATAATAATCTTCTTTGCTCATAGATTAATAAATCTTTATACAAGTCTCACTTTTTTGTGATGTGTGTCCTAACCTCACAATTATTATTTAATAATATCTTATCATTTATCCACATAATAGATTGATAAAATAGGGTAGGGGCGTTTATTATAGTTTAAAAGAGATAATATGTAGAAGATTGTTAATATGAGAATAGCTAGTTTGGCGTCCCCAGTGAGAATTTTTTAGATCATGTCTCCACTGACTATGATTTTATAGCTTAGGTATTTAAAAAATTGATTAAATTGGTTGGTTGTTATTTTGCGTATTGTTAAACTGTTAGTAGCAACTATAGTCATAGTACTATGGTTTATGGTCATATATATTACACAGAATTGTAAAAAAATGTATTGCAATTAAAAATTATTAAATAAATGTACG
This sequence comes from Pentalonia nigronervosa, assembly GCA_014851325.1. NCBI lineage: Eukaryota > Metazoa > Arthropoda > Insecta > Hemiptera > Aphididae > Pentalonia > Pentalonia nigronervosa. The sequence continues at coordinate 9,875 of JACXSJ010004242.1, forward strand.
AATACAAATTTCACTACCTGCATAAATTGTACTATCGTGGTGATTTGATGCAATTAGTTGATAACCATGAATATATATTCTTGAGTAATCAGTAAGTTATGATTTCTGTTATAGGCTTGTCTATTGTCTTGTCAGTTAATATTGTAATTAGTTTATTAGTATGATTTAAGTATCTGTTGCAGTATCGCAGATGAGCGAGGAGAGCGTTATGAATGAGATTATTTACCTTTATAGGTTTAATTAGTTATGGCGACTGTTATGACTTAATAATCAATGATATAAGAGTGAATATATGCGTAGTTCTAGGCATTAAGAAACTAAATAATTTATTGGTAGCTATCAGAGGTGTTTTTTATACAGTACAAATAAAAAATAAAATTATATTTAGACAGTTTTACGTTACTTAGCAAGTTATACGGTTAGGTTTATACATCATTAAAAAGAAACTCTATCGCAATTTTTATATTAGATATGCAAATTTAAATACATACAAATATCATCTCATTGTTTTTGAAAATAATTTGGTTTTCTTAAGTCGTCGAATTAAGATGTTTCGATTTAACATAAAACACAAATTAATTCATTATAAGCAGTTATTTTATACACATTTCGTTTAAAGTTATATATTATGTAATAATATATTATATTATGTTATAAATATATATATAGATAGATAGATTAATAGGTTTATAAAATATAAACCAAAACTATTATAAAATATTTTACAATTATACTTATTTGTATAATCTCAAATTTTAACGCAAATCCTACCTTTTAATTTTTTATCCCTACTTTTTCATCAAACATTGTTATAAATAATTCATTAATATCCTTAATGGATATTCATAATAAATGTTCTTATCACGAGTAATCAATTATCCTAATGGACTACATTAAGTACGACATTTGTGGAAATCCTTTACGGATGTGCTATGTCATCATTATTTTAAATTGACAATAACACGCCAACAAAATATATGCACATCAAATTATTATTATATAAAATCTGACAAATGTATTGATTTGAAAATTTAATGAATGAAATAACACTTAATTTATATATAGTGACATATTGTTATGTTTACAATTTTTAAAGTATTACAATAATGTATAGAAGCATCATAAAATATTCTAATTTTATTTTTATTTACGTAGTTTTTAAGAATGACTATATTAGACCATAAAAACTTATTAGTTTTATATAATTTTTACAAGTATTATCATGTAATAAATATCTATGTATAGTTATTTTTTTCAAAAATATATATTAGCTTTAAATTATATAGTGCTATATGGTAGTATGTTATGATGGAAAATTTAAATATTTAGAACGTTAAATCCGATTATTCTTTAACCCTTATGCTAAAGCTTTGTGTAATATATTATTACAATTTCATTATTATTATTTAATTTTTCAATTTTATTTCGACTTTGAAGAAACCAAACTAATTTTAAGTCGTTACTCTAAAATATTTAAATTTTACAATTTCCATACTGATAAACGCATATGTAGCAAAGTCAGCAATTAATAAATATTGAACTTATTTCATCGCAAATAATCTTGATAAATCATCATGAAGTTTGTTTCTATATTTCGGTCAAATCGTTTATATTTTCATAAGTCAAGACAACTAAATGACGAAAAATCAATTATATTTAATTAAAATACAAATATGTAAGGGTAGTGTTTACAGCAAAAAATTTGTTAGTTTTGAATTTAATTTTAAGATGCTAAATGTTCGTGATACACTTCGTGTAACCTAATCTAACATAAGCTAACTTCTATATAAATAAAATTATTATCCAAAGAAAACATTTTTTTGATAATTTAAAATAACACATAAGTAATGGGCCTTAAGTAAGTTAAGTAAATGCAATCAAGCGATTTTGAATCTTCGTTTTTTTTTAAAATTCTCTGACTTTGACATAATTTATTTTCAATCCATTATTTGTAATTCAACAGTAGTTATTACTAATATTAGAATACATACACTAATTTAAAAAAGCCAATTAAGATAAAGAAAAAAAATCTATGCAAATATTATTGTGCAACGAAATGTACCTTTAAAAAATTACCTTTTGGTTATGGAAGTTAAAATGTATATAATTTACAATAAAGTGAAAACTCTTCTATATTTTTCTAAATAAATAATTTATTATTATTAATTAATAATTTCTTAATAAATACAATTATTTTTACAACAATATAAATAAAATAAATAGTTATATATAAAATCATTTTTTTTAAATTATTACACCACTATTATACATAAGTTTACATAATAATAAAAGTTCCACGTACAGCATCCACATAGTATCTTCATGAAACAATAATTTATTTAAATTTGGTTTGCTTCAAAATAGTATCAAACAAATATATAATGGCTTCATATCAATTTTATTTTTTATAAATTCAGATAACATTTTAATTAAATTTAATTTTTAGAGTTTTTGAAAATTTCATTTTTTTTTTTTTTGAAAAAAATGAGTTTTTCATCGATAGTTGACCAAGTTTAATCTTATATTTTTTTTTAATATTATATGGGGATTAACAGTTATATTTATAGATAACTAAAACGGTTTACAAATATTTGAATCAATCACGATTAATGATTATAGATGGATTTTTTTTATAATTTGTAAGTATAAATCTACATATTAGTAAATTATGATACTTAATAACATTTTTAATTTTATATTTCAATAACTAAATATTATTTTTAACGATCTAACTATTCTTATTCTTACTGAAATTATCAAGAACTTGTTTAGTTAACTTTTAAAATTTAGTTGAAAAAATAAGATTTAAAAATTTGATATTTGAAAAATCCAAAAGTTAAATTTAACAAAAATTTGTTTGGTTAATTATTTTTTTTAAATAAACATGTCATTAAATCTGAATTTTCATTTGATTAATTTTAAAGAAACTACATTTAAATAATATTTTTATTTACTTATTGAATATACTTTCTGCGATACCGCTAGACTTTTGGACATAATATTCTATTCAATATTAATAGATGTCGTTACTTTATTATGGATTAGTTTTTTATAATTTTTTATAAAAACATCAATATAGGTATATTAAGAAATACCTAAATGTTATTATAATAATTGTTGATGAACGGATTTCAATTTACTTATACGAGTAAAATTCATTGAATTACATATTTTAACATACTAAATACGAGTACCAAACTAACATGCCACGTTTTTGTGTCTTATATATTTCTTTAAGCAATAGTAAACTATAACGATGAGCTTAAGAGTAAGTTAAGAAACAAAACAGTTATTTTCAAATTACAATTTAATTAATAATTATTAACATAAGTGTAATTCGAATATTATTATTATTTTTATTTATGATTATCATTCGCGGTAACTTCTTTTTTATAGTAGTACATCATAATAACATTATAAAAATTATAAATATAATAATAATATTATCATATCTAGTGTAAATGGTTTTTTTTTTATAAATATTTAATATTTATATTGGTGGCGGTATAATGACTTTAATTATGTTATGCACCTCAAATAATTTTACAGGAGACGCGTGTTAATACCGAAAGTTTTTTACTTGGATTAATTATTACTAGCTTCATCTTTAGTATATGTTTTTCGCAAAGTGGACAATTTTTAAATAATTTATTAACCTTTTAGCGTATGCAGTAGCGAATTCGTTATATTTCTATGTTTCTGCGTACAACAGCCAGGCACCTTTAAATTCGCATATTTCCATTAACCAACTGGGATTTATTAGTTTAAACCATTATAATATACTTGTAATAATAATTAGTAATGATGGTCATCGACTGATAAATTACGTGTTTTATTTGTTACGATTAAAGGAATCTAAACCATAATATAGTATACATCAATTAGTCAACAATATGCAATGTTGTTTACAATATTATTAAGGTCTAATCAGTGCTTGAATTAGGAAAAAATTAGGAGGGGGATGTTCAAGTGTAAAAAAAATGTCTATACCTAGTTTTTTAAATGTCTTACCTAATGATAAGAATTTAATTAAAAGGGGTACGCATGAATAATTTTTAAAAAGAAAAGGTACTCCGTCTTAATGCGTCCCTTATCAATTCCAGCACTGGGTCTATTCAATAATTAAACTCTTTATATCAATCATTTATGATAATCATGATGGAAACTTAAGGCCCTAGAATATTTATTTAAATGTTAAATAGCACAAGTATATTATTCCATTAGTTTTAGGAGGACATATGCTCAAATAGAAGGCGCTCCACAAATAACAAACCGATCACTGACATTTTAAGAGAAGTGAGGTAGTTTTTTTGGTTTTATTCTTGTCTCTAATGTTTATATAAATACCAATAAATTTATTAGCGTCCGATAAGTTCAAGTTGACCTTACAACAATAGCAGTCAGTAGCTACTATTAAATCAGACTGAGGAATTCGAGTATTGGCTAGATTTTAGGTTGTATTTAGGCTATATACAACCTTTGGTCATAGTTCTCCTGAAAATATTCAAAAATCCATCAAATTTAAAATAATAATAATTTTTTTTTATTTTATTAATTGCCTTATTTTATGTAAGAAGATTTTAACCTTCAAGTTCAATTTATTTTCCACCTGTAGTGGAAAAGGGGCACAGCATATTTGTTAGAGAATTCTGTAACATGTACTTAATATACGTTTTTCATAGTTTTTATAATATATCTCAAAAAATAAAAATTTATAAATTTTCTAAATCGACCCATCCTTAGTGGAGTGCTCTATATATTAAATACAAAATATTTTTTATAAGTTGAATATTATTGGAGCTTGTAGGCTTTTAGAGAACTTTTCTCGCACGTTTAGCTCCTTTAGCTATCACCCTATTTGTAGCAAATAGTAATAAGTGTATATGTTACGGTGAAAGATGAATATTGGTGAATGTCGTCATTCTCCGGTGGATGACGTCTTTTACCAAAATGATTTGATTATATAGGTAAATGATGTAAAAAACCAGATTTTAAATTCAAATGTACATCTTTCACCGGTCATTGATGTCATTTACCAAAACTAGTGGTAAATGATGATAAATCTCAAATAATACAC
>JACXSJ010004243.1:0-14931 GCA_014851325.1 Pentalonia nigronervosa
AACCATTTTCATGTGTCTAATTTCCCTGTAATTTTGGAATACGGTAATTTTTTTACGCAAGGGAGAAAATCGTGGACAAAGTTTTTGAAATCTCCCTGTAAAATGTAATACGGTAAATATTTTTGTGTAAGGGGGAAATGTGTGGACAACGACTGTGTAATCTCCCTGTGATGTGTAATACGGTAAAATCAGTGGTCTTGAAGGGGAACATTCCCCCTTGAGCTTCATGAAATTACCGCGTAAAAAAAACGAAATGACTGTGAACATACAAATTTATACTACTCCCCCAAATATTACTATTGTTATCCTAAAATATTATTACAGAAATAAACCTGCGTCGTGTGTTTGTAAAGCAGTCATGGCTTCAATGGTGGCAATTAACCCAACAGCTGATCTCCAAGGAAACTGACCACTAACAATGACCCTGTCTCTTTCCATATACAGTACTTTTTTGTTTTATAATCTATAATTGATGCCTGTTTAGATAATAAAAAAAAATAATAACAACGGTGTAAATATCAAATAATCTATAAATATATAAAATAAAATACTTACTACACCAGACAGTGCATTATAACTACTTTTGTATGATCTTTTCGACCATGTACCGTCAGCTATCACAGTTATAAGTAGTACTCCATTTTCATTCACATTACCTTCCTTTTTAGCAATTTCAGTTTCCTCAGCCGCTAGTATTATTGCTTCTATAGCCGTAACTATGATTTGATATATCCAAGTGAATTTTTTGGTATGTTATGTTTGACATACTTGGCATATTTGAGAAAGCTGCCATGGTATCTAATTGAGTAAATCCTTCCTGTGTTTACAGTTGCCATTACAATAGCGATGTTTACGGATAATGAAATGTTAGTTATTTTAGGTTCATTAGATGTAATGTCGATTTTATTGCATAAATCACGCTTGAAAATAAATTCCGAAAAAAACCATTTATTCTTTCATTTATGAGGTTTTAATATTGGAATATACAACTAAAAGAACTGTGCTTGATATTCTTTATAGAATTAAATAAGTGTTTAATGTCTACAAACCGTCGACCATAACAAATGAACATTGAAAAAAAAAATAATAGTTTTACAATTTTATTTTATTGATAAACTAGGGGTAATTTTTTTTTTATAACCGCTTGAAGTTCAAATATTGACAAAATTCGTCGAAATCATGAATATTTGTAAATTATTTTACAGTTAAAAATTTATAAACATTTTTTTTATTTATATCTAAGAGGATTGAAAATCTAATACAAAGTTCCTCTAAAGTTTTCCTAATTGTTATTAAAACTATCAAAAATACATATGCACATGTCTATTGTTTTATAGTCATTTTAAGTTAAAATTTTGAAAAAAAAATTGTTTTCGACCAAAATCTTGAAAATGTATTACAAAGTTCCTCATATAAGTTTTGCTTACAATAATTTTAAAAAAAAATGTACGAATGTCTAAAATTTAAATTTATACTAAATCAAAATTCACGCGTAAAAATGATTTTAGATTTTTTTTTTTATAATTATTTAAAAAATACTAGTCATAGAAGTTTGAAACTTTCACTAAATTCTCAAATTGGTATTTTCTTTCTATGATTTAATTATCAAAATATTTCGCTAATTTTTAAACTATTTATAGGTATTAGAAATATTTCATTTTTTTTTATATATACATACATTTTTATAAACATATTTTGCCCAGTCAAAATACTTGTAAATGTAATAAAAGGTTCCATATAAGTTAATCTTACAGTAATTCAAAATAAGTTTAATAGAAAGTTGTTAATTGTTATAACTGATAATTAATTTGAGCTTTGTCTCATAATATCTTTAAATGAGAGTTTGAATGCAAATGCTACAGGTCCTCTGTCCTAGTCATGAACATAGATTTTTATATCCAATTTTTAAAATTGTTGTCGTACGTTACAATATTACACGGGGACATACCCCCTGCTTATTATTACTAGGTATACTTAATTTTACGATAAAAAAAATGTGTCGTGGATAGATTATATAATATTTTATAATTAAATTATATTATTATATATAAAAAACAAATTTGTTATTGAAATAAATATTTAATATTATTTGATCTTATAAAAATTATTTCCTTACTCTAATTGTTTTTTTTCATGGGTATGTGTCACAGCCAATTTATATGTCGAGTCAAGTATGTTGTAATTAATATTTGACATCGACGATAAGATATTACAACCCATTTCTACATCATCCGTATTTATTCTAAATAATAATGGAAAAATTGTATCAGTAGTTCAAAATGAGAGTGTAAAATTAAAAATATATTACGAACAATTTAGTACTGCTTTGCTGTATATCATCATTATTTTGACGTTCATTTGGAAAAGTTAAATTATCTATATTATCCTACATAATATCATAAACAAAAATTAAATTAATAAACTTATAGTATATTCACTTACTGTCTTTTTTGTACGATTTATATAATCTAATATTATATTATAATCTTTTACTATTTTTCATTTTACTCAAATTATTACCAATAAAAATATTGACTTGAGCAAAAAATGAGGAATATATTGTACGCGTGCGGCGAGGTGAAGCTCAAATGAACAATGTTTTATACTTTTATATTATATTTCTATATTTTGAATATAAACCATATTACCAATATACTAAATATACAAGATATTAATAATAATTTTACATATATATTACTAGTAGTAGTAATTAGTTATATTATCTTCAATTTATTGCTGGCCGTGACATGCGGATTTAACAAGAAGTGGTGGGGCAACATATCGCACGCGGCACTCTTCGGTACAAGTAACCACCATGGCTCGCGGACGTGAACGATCCAGAACGCGTGTCTTATTTCACTAAAAGTATGTACATTTTGTCCATCCTATTGAACGATCTAGCAATGCGATAATATTTTTGAAAATTGATTTGAATTTGTCATAATGTCCTTTTGAGATCGGTCAGTCTACATTTTAAGATTTCTGATTTTAATTCCGAATAATCAACATTTGAAAATTTGAAAATATTCAAATCTAATTTACAGAAGTTGTGTGGGGGGAGGGGGTTAAATTGGGAAAAATGGACTAATCGATGTCATGTAGACATAATACAAAGTTTTCAAAAGTATTATCGTATTACTAGGTCGATTGGTATGTTTTTGGGTAAAATAACTGATCTCCACCAATCCCCTTATTACTTATAATTGTTAAACATTTTCTAAATAAATAACAATAATTAATGAGTTTTTATGACTATTATAATTTATATAATTAGTCTAAACAGGCTAATTTAAGGTGAAATAATCATATTCATTAACAAACTTGTATTGAGAGTTGAGAACTAGGACATATGTATACACAGGTTCACTAAACAACTGTTTTCTAAATGGCTCATTAGTTTATGTACTCTGTCCAATTGGGTCTAATAAATTAGGAGTTATAGTATTATAGTTTTCAGTGACATCAATTTTTGTATTTAATATTGATGGAATAACTTAACCCTTTCTTAACCCAACCAATTGCATTTTAACCTATAGGTAGTTATATTATAATAATTATAAAATTATGTTACAGAATGCTAAAATTAAAATATTATGTAAAATGCTTTATTTTACTTTTTCCGAATCATTAGGTCCATTATAAGTAGTAATTGAATCTTCATTAGAAAAATGTTCAGCACAGATATAAGCCACTCTACGATTTGAACTCCCATTTATTTTCTGTACAATTTCGTTCCAAGTATAAAAAACTTTAAACAACTGTTCAGGGTTTCTTTTAAAACTTGAACAATAAATTACCGAACATTGACGAATCTGATGGACGATGGTACGTCTACAAAATATACAAGCCACTAGGTCTAGGTTACTAGATATACAACTTTAATAAAAGATTATAATATATTAATAGCTATTTAAAAATAATTATTTTAGTATTAGTACGTTGCCAATAAACTCCTAACCTAACCAGAATGCGCTATTAACAAGCCTGTAGTGCCATTAGAAACAATTGAGGACCGGCCTACTACTACCCCCCCCCACCTTAGAGGCCATGACAATTCAAGTCCAGTATTTCTTAGTCCGTGACTACGGTAACCGACCAAAAAAGTGAAAAAACATAGTATAATATAATAAAATTAATTCTATAAGTTCTAATAAAATTACATCAATATATTTCTAATACATAGTTCATCTTTAAATTATAATCTATCATGTATAATTTAACTTATATAACTTTATAACTTAATAAAATCTCATTAGTTATTAAAGTCATTCATTTTGTCTTTTTCTACAGGGTCTTAGTCAATAATGATTATGACAAAAAATGAAATTTTTATTTAAGTGTTTGCCACATTATCTGCATTAAATAAGCAAATTTAGTATTTCACAAAAACAATTAGCCATTTTTAAAAATGTTTGACTATCATTATTGAAAACAAGATGTTATGTATTATAATACATACATTCCTTTTTACAAAAATTAAATACATATTATGCTTCAAAAATGTTTTTATTTGTTATTAATGATACAAATATACATGGTCTTTGGCAAATAACATTAATTATATAATATGACTTATATTTTATTTTTAAGTATTGAGTAAGTATACTATATACAATATTTTCTAAAGAGTTTAAGAATCTTATAGTAAATGGAAAAAAATTACATTTACCCTCTAAAGTTCAAAAGGTATAAATTATATAAAAACTATTTTAAATATAGCTGAATCAATAAAAACTGTTCCTGATTACAACCACCTCATCAAATGTAAAATAAATATTTTCTAAAACAATTTAAAATTTGTTTGAATGTTATTTAGGTTTTCTTAAGAAGATTAACTTAAATTATGTGTTGCAAACAAAACCATCTAATATTGCTCAACTACAGACTTATTTCTAACACAATTCATAATTATAAGGAAATACAATGTCCAAAACTAATTACCAAAATGCATTTTTAAACAATTCTTAAACAATGTTATTGATAAAAATCACATATCACTTTCTCATTAGTCTTATAACATAATTTATAGTCTAAGTACAATGTAGACCATAATATGTTTCGGTGTTGATGAGTGATGACAACCATATTGTATTAACATACTTAAATATTTAATAATAATACATATTTTACTGTTATACATGACTTTATGATAACTTTGAAAATAAGCATTAAAAAAAAATAATGATAAAAAATTACTATAGATACAAATTAAAAAAAATAAATAAAATATACTGCAAGTCCAAATATATCTTAGTGAGCATCTACAGCATGTCTATCAAACAACTAATCTCAGATAATAATACTTTAAATATGCCATTTTAATTTGTTTATATTATGTTAATAACATTATAATTATTATTATTTCCAATCAAAATATCACCAATAGTTTAATTCAAAACGTTTTTAAATAGAAACTAACTTTATGCTATTGGCATATTCATTTTGTATTAAAATATTATTTTCTGGCATAAGTTATCCGACTAAACTTATTATATACTTATAAATACCTCACATGAACTATTAGTAGTCAGTACTAAATTTTTTAATTTAATTTAACAAATTAAATTTTACCAAGTGTTAAATATTAAATATGCTATCCATAATTTAGGCACCCAAACTAACAGTTAGACAAGTGACTATTATTCCAAAATATTGTATGATAAATTTAATCGACATACATACATAATTGGTTATTAATGCACTTACATATTATAAACAAAACACGATTTAAGACTAGTAAAAGCTCAACAAAAAAAAATAGCAATTTTTCAAAAGAAATTTTATGTAGGTATAGATATGGACAGATTGATTTTACTCAAAAAAGTTATTACAGTTCAAATTGTAGTTCCATCAATTAATTTTAGCAATTTAAAATTACACAGTGTTTCATTTTTCAATGTTTAAATAAGTTACTAATCTAACAAGAAAAAAAAATTACATCCATAAAATAATTCTCAAAACAATAACTTATAATAGTCCAACATTATGAAAAAAACAAATATGTGGGTATTTTTAAAAAAAGAAATATATATATTATAACAATAATAAAATAATTAAAAAGAAAAGCGTGCTCGATTTTAGTTGGGCACGTTGATTAAAGACTAAAATGTACTTTAAACCATCAAGTAAAATTTTAGAATAAAACAACAGCATCGGTTTATCTTTCTGTTGGTAATAACATATTTTAACGAATTAAATGGTCATTGCTTGGTTTAATAATTCAAAAACATTACGTAGTTAGGCTTAATAATGTGCCTATTAGGGTTCATAAAACCATATATTGACTTATTACATTGTTGTCATATTCGAGTATAAAAGTATTATTATACATTATTTTAGTCGCAATCCAAATGTATACCTAATTTTTTTTGGACATTTAGTAAAAGAAACGACTATTTTTTAACTTTTTACGAATTTGAAACCCATTCATAAAAATAACTTCTATACACTACTATTGTATAGTAACTCCATAGTTCATTATATTCCACTAGGTATAACCTACTACATAGACATTTTTATTTAATAAGTAAAAAAATAATAGATATTTTGTACATCCATTGCTACACTTAAAAACTTACAAGTTGTAAAAGCTCGTGAAAAAAAAAATTGTGAACTGTTATACAATTGGTTGTATAAAAACAGTCGAGAAGTAGTTTTTAGGTTTAATATTACATAATATAAAGTCACGGTGACAATTACAGTATATACATGATGCCTTTGACACATCGACGCTTATTATATATAAATAAAATTTTCGTAATCGTTCATTGAAGGTACTTCTTTCTGGTGGTGGTGGTCGGTCCAAATTGTCTGCACCTAGAAAAAAGACAGAAAATCATTAGTTTAAAATACTGGAAAAATTAAAACTGTCATAATTTTTTTTTCACAGTATATAACACCTGTGAGATAGACTAGACTAGACTTTTTGCTTTTTAGACTCTCTTGGTTAAAATCTAAATTATTACATAAAAATAAAACTATCATGAATTCAATATACACAATATTTAATAATTATGTATTCTCCTACATAATATTTAAAGTACCTAATCTAACCCACACACAGAGTTGCAATGACATTAATAAATATTCAAAGTTATTATGTGGCATAATCATGTATCAGTGGCATTCCAAAAAAAGTTTTTTTGAAACCATTGTCTCAAAAAAAAAAAATTAATGGGCGAGTGGTAAGATACTGAGCAATAGATTTTGTATAATAAAAAATTTTTAATAATATTTGTATTATTAAGTGACAAAAAAAAAAAAAATGTAAACTACCTGTGTGTAGGTGATCAAATAGTATAGTTTACCTCGAGTCAGAAAATAGTTCAACATGCCACTGTAGTGTACTTACTTGTCACTATTAGTAATGTAAATTTTGAAAATACTATATTTTTTTTTATTAATTTCTTATCAAATAAATCACTTGATATAAACACGAACTGATGGTATGTTAAACCTTCATAATTATATTTAAAACTGAGTACTTGTGTTACCATTTTCCCATTTTAATAAATGTCCATTTTTATTTATTAGTTTTTGGTTTTTAGATGAAAGTTAAGTGTATAAATGTTTTTATATTTATTAATTTTACCATTTTTTATTATTTATTATTTGAGTTATTCCATGATTGTATACCAACTACTTTTTATGAGTACTTATTAAATTACATTGTACTTGGTTTTAACACACAAAGGCCAAAGTCATAACTATTTATGATTGATAACTAATATGTTTTACTTTTAGATCATATTCAAAGTCGCAGTCATTTGATTGTTAATTAAATAATAAAAATTTAACTTTATTCAGATTTAAAAAAAATAATTATTATAATTGTTTTAAATCTAAGTGGTTTATTTATATTATCTTGTTACAAGGCAAACCAACCATATTGCTGTACCAACCGTGCATCCTCAAAATTCAATTGTGTTAAGAAAAATATATTAAAAACAAAATTTCAATGAAAAAAAAAAAAAGAGTCGGCAAATGGGTAGTACCGCTTTACTGTACAATAGGTGTTGAGTGGGTCACTTTCATGGATGTGCTAAATTTGTATTCAATAATATAAATCATTGTATATGAAAAACAATTCTGAGTGAAGATGGTTTATCAGCCTACATAATTAAGTGCATGTGTATTTTTAGATATTATTGATATTAAAATAATTCATTTTATTACTATTAATAATACAGTAGGCTGAATTCATTTTTGCAGAAAACATTGCATTTGAGAAATTAATTAAGTGTATAAAATATAATAATATACTTTAAAAATGTAAGAACCCTCAAAAAGTATTATTAAATTACAATGAAATAAATAGCATTGTTATTCTTCATTTAAATATCTTATTTCGTCCAAATTTGAACTTAAAATATCTATAAATTTTTTTTTTTTTTTTAATACATTTTTTTAATTTTTTGATTGCACTATTAAATATTTACGAAAAATCTTGTTTTAAATTTTCAATCCTTAGCTATAAAAACTGAATATTTTAACATTTTTAACTACAAAACAATTTTCAAATATTCAATTATGAATTTCGGTCGAAATTTGAAGTTTAAATAAAATAAAATAAAATAAAAAAAAACTGTACATATGTATTTTTATTATTTTTGATCTATTTAACAACTTATGAGATATCTTGTATTACATTTTCAAGAAATTGGGCCAAACGAAATTTTTTTAACGATATTTAAAGAAAAAAAATTTTAAAAACCAAAAATTCATAGGCCTGCAATTAGTTTAAAAATTGTAAAAATATTTTTAAATGTTTTTTTTTTTTTGGTGTATAAAAAATAATAATCTAAATATTTTGTGAAAATTTTAAACGTCTTAAATTATTCCTTTTTGAATTATATTAAAATAAGAAAATCGTTCTTAGATAAAATGGATAAATATCCATTGTCTATTTTCAAACACTCATAAAAAATTAGTTTGATTTTCCGATGTATATATATATTTTTTTTTTTTAGAAAGGTAGAAAAACTTATAGAAATCCTTGTGTTTAATTTTCAAATTAATATAATATAATTAATTTTTTTTTTGTTTTTCCCGACGCGTTTGAAAACTATAGGAAATTTTTTACATTGGACCCCAAAATACAAACTAAATTTACTTTCCTACCGGAAAAGATACTTATGAAGAAAATCAAAGCACTTTTACAGCACCAAAACGTGATAACAGACATAAAAAAGAAATAAAAAATTAATTTAAAAAAAAAACACAACATTGTAAAATCAATACATTTATTGCTCGGCTCAGAATCTAAAAATTGGTCAAGCTTTACATCTCACTATTCTCACGCTGCTCAGTAAATTATACGGATATGGATAATTCCATAGGATTAATAGAATTTCGAATTTTATTACTTTATTATTCCACTCGTACAACATTTAATTGAACTATTTATTTTAATTGTTGTACCTACATAATTTTTAAGCAAACATTTATTTATATTGTTATTATTTTTGGCGAGGGGCATCGACTATTGAAATGTGAGCAAACAGTACGATTATATACCGAGTAGTTATCCGTTGTGCCTAACAATAATATACTTATCTCTTATTTAATGCACAAATAATAGATACACGAAAATAATATTGACTTTTTAGCTCACTTGTTTCGACTTATAATTTGGATTCCTTTTGATGATGAAAATGTAGTCGCTATTGGGTGGCCAACAGTATTGCACGTTCAATGGCATGTCATCGTGGTGAAGTTTGCGTTGGTATTCTTCAGTTTTCGATAGCTAATTAAAAAAAGTGAAGTTAAATATTTGTCGTCAAATTTTGATCGCGTAATGAGTATATGTATTTACCTCGTACAAAGAAAACTGTTCGACTTGCTCTTTGCTACTATAACAGTTGAGCAATATTTTGATCAGCTCGTCGACGGTCGTGCGTTCAGAAATCAATAAGCTTTTATACTTAGACTAATAAAAATATGCAATATTATTTATATAGATAAGTTCAAAGTTTGATGCAAAAAATAACCGTTACACTTACCCCTGGCATCAATTCATCGTCATAGACTTTCACAAGTCCACCTTTTTTGGATTGCAAGCAAAACCTTGAACAGATATTAAAACATACGTGTTCAATTTGGTGAATATTAAAAAAAATATATATATATTTAACAAACAATAATGCGTGGAGTTGCACTAATATTGATACAAATGATTTGAAAAAGAAAATATCGAAGAAAAAACCTTAGTGCGAAAGAAAACAGCTTAATGAAAACGAGTAGCTGTCATTAGAGCACGTGAATAACATAAAAAGATTAAAAGATTAAAAATATAATGTCAACATTTAAAACCATATTCGAAAGTATTAAACCGGAATTGGATAAAGACAATAATATTATGTCTGAATTATTAATATTATTATAACTTACCTCGATTCTCCTCTGGGATGGCATGACTGCAACACGGCAGGACACGATTCGTTGTCCAAGACGAATACAGTTCTGAGTCCTAAACAAAAACAATCAAAATACGATCATTGCAAATGAGATTAGTAAGTAAATAATAATTTAATGATTCAAACGTGAATTGCAGTGAATTATCTACGGCCGTATTTTGACTTACCGATTTTCCTGAGGTTTATTTCCATGGTCATGAAAAACAAATTCGGGTCCCTGTGACGCATTCGGTATTTGTTGAGCAGAATGGATATCACTTCACTGCAAGTCGTTGTATAAGCTAGCCCAAGTGTTTTATACTCAAGGTCGGAACGCAAACACTTAGTGTACACTTTGATTGTATCCTACAACATTATATTATATTATTGTATTATTAATAAAATAATAATTATTATTATTTAACTCCCGCGAAGAAGCGTTATCCATTTAGTTAAGAAAAAAAAATTCAGCTCGAGTAAAATATATTATTAATTAGCTACATTACCTAACTATATCATTTACCTTTCACGGGCAAGGGGTACATCATTTTTAAGTTAAAAATACCGTATTGAATAAAAATAAGACATACATTGTATATAGGTAAATGTATGCAACACGACTACATATTATAAAGGATTGCAAATTGTCTCTTTAAATAATGCAGTTAAGAATTTATAATAGGCAAAACATAAATAAATAATAATGTGTAGATTATTCATAAGCATATGTTCACCACATTTTTTTCCTTTAATAATGAATTTATTCAAACTATGGTTTTGGGAATTTTGAAGTATGCTTAAGAACTATATTTTCAAATATTTTTTATTCTTAATTGTTAAAATTATTTTTTTTTTTGAAAATGTCGAAATTCGAATTATTAGTTACTTTAATTTTGTAATTGTAACGTTAAATTCAAATATACATTTTCAAAAATATCAATCTAATGTAGATATTTTTTTTAACATTTTAATAAAAAAAAACCGTCTAAATACTTACAACGGGATTTGAAATATTCAACGACGTTATGCTTGAACATCTACTAGACATTGGCTCATGGTTGAAAGAACTTGTTGAAGACCCAATGCTAAGTGTGTCCGCACATTTTGCTCGGTGCACGTGTTTCAACATGGTTGCTTTTTTTGGATCCTTTTATCTCTTCTCACCGTCCGACATAAACCAACTCGAATGACAAATCGTTTAAAGCCTAAAAAAACAGCATTCTCAATTGATGACCGACAATTTATTAACTAAAATTAATTTTCATAAAGTTATGTTTTACGGTAAAAAATAGAAAAACTATATTTAAATCAAACTGGTACACCACACAACATCCGCAGTTACAAATCATAATTAAATTATGAAAAATATTTCACCGATAGAATTAAACCCTAATTAAAATTAAATATACACACCGGTGATAGAAGTACAATATTTTCAACAAATTCCATTAGTTTTATAAATTATATTAATTATTCACTGTAGAATATTTAAAATAATGTCATGTCAATAATAATATGTACCAACTTCTTACTCCCGGTATGTTTACAAATGGATGACCCAGTACCCAAACTTAATTTGTAGTGTAAAAACAGAGTTTGCGCGAATGAATAATGTAAAGGCTAGGATAATGGTAAATCATCAAATATTTGTAGACAAATAGATGAGAATATTATCTATATGCTTAAGTTTAGATTTTTGTTGTTGTATTTTTCAATAAATTATTAAAAATTTAGAGGATTAAGTTACCGATTTTTTAAAAACGCTTTTGTTAGCATAATGTTCCCTTCTATGAACTATAAAAAATTGATGATTATACAACAATTCCAAAACACTTTGGTTTTGATTCGCGCAAAACTGTTTTTGCTAAACAAAACAAAAACACAGAGAATTTAAACGAGCGCCATATTTAGAGCAGCGTATTCTGTTGACCCGTGGTTACCTGTTCCATGGATTTGTTTGTGTGGGTCTCTTGAGGGATTTTACGTATGCAATAAGTATTTTATAAGTCTTCAAGCGCATCTTTATCTAACAGTAGGTAATATTTTTTAAAAAAAAAAAACGATGAATAATACATAAAATAATGACAATATTCATTAAAGAAACAAAAATGTATAATAAAAACGAATAACCACAAAATGTAATTATAGTGTTCCCGTGCGTTGCCGCTTTTGATTGATGCGTTATCGCCGGATAGTGGCGTGGGTAAACACGCAGTCGTAAATATTGTAGTTATAAAACAAAATATTCATACGAGATAGACAAGAATTTTTTCTGGGCGATCAGTGTGCTACTTTTTTGCCTCCAAAAATACACCCAACACACACACATTACATTATAACACTAATTTAAACGATTCGATGACATTATGTGCTTATGCATAAAAAAAATTATATTTTTACTGCACAGATAAAATCGTCGTAAAAACCGTAATTTCTCCACTATAACAAGTGGGCTTACTTGTTTTTAAGGCAAAATTAAACTGCTGCCCAAGTTAATTTTCAGTCTATTTCCGTAAAATATTATTATTAAAGGTCGCGGGACTTCTTTTGTTTTTTTTTAGTGGTCAGATTATTCTAGGTGAAATATCAAATTTGTTATGCAAAATGGCGAAATTAAATTCATTGTTTCATTTTCTATTTATATTTTTGTATGTTTTGTCATATTTTAGGAAAAGTGTATATTTGAAAATTTATTAGTGCATTCTTTTACTACTATAATTAATATAATATGGTAGGCGTGTTTTGATAACGTTTTGGGAAAAATAATTCCAAAATAAATTCTCTTTGTCGATTAATAAATGACAAGAATATAGAAAATAGTACAATTGGAAAATTAATGGCGTCTAGATTTTATCTTGTATCTACGAAAAATTAAAAGTCAGTACATTTGTGTATCGCGGTCATCGTTATTTCGTATCCAAGTAATGATGTTTAAGTGCTTGGCATCGTGTAGCTATATAGGAACAAAAAACAACATAACTATTTACATTTTACACAATTTTTTACTCTTGTTTTAATTAATACGTGTCTTAGTTAGGTTACGTTAAGCAATTATTAATTCATAAATTATCAGTTATTATAAATTTAAAATACATTTTTGTATACATAAAGGGTTTTTCCAAACAAAAACAATTTTAGCTCTATGGAGCTATCAAAATATGTTTTGATAAATTTAATTGCATATTTTGCAGATTATTAGTGCAAAAGTCCCCAACTCTAATTATTATATGCCTACCGGCTATCGATAAACTTCGGAGTAACGCATAACAAAGAAATGGCGTTTGCTTATATAATTTTTAGTCACTGGCCAAACGCTTTTTTTTCGTGTGACAAGAAAAAACTGTACGTCCCAGCCCCTTCAATTTTCAAAATTAGCCACATTTAAAATTGTTTTCATTCAAACATTTGAAATTTCAACATAATAATATTATATTATATATTATACGTTTGATGATTGCACTTTTGGATGCTCTTGTCTGGCTCGCCAATTGGTTTGTTTTATCTGAAAAAACAAGTTTTGGGTTAAGAAAATTGCCGCGTGTTTTCAGCGTGTGGTTGACACACGATAGCGTTTCTTGATAATGATGAACATTCTACAGATAATGTTTATTTGACGACAATCAACAATAACCTATGCAGGTACTTGGAAACGTGCGACAAAAAATGTGTAATTAGCGCAAAATATGTGCTATGTAAATAAGAAATAAGCTGGCCTTTTTATTAAAGATATTTTCGATTTGTGAGTAAAAGACAACTTGTCAGGTAAAAAAAAATGTAAAATGTACGCAGACGAATTGTAGCATCATCATAATCATGTGGTTGGTTATGTCTATAATAAGATAACGAACAAAAAACCGATTAATTTAGTAATATTTATGGAATTTGTATGTTTTTGACAAGCTATTTACTATTTAGGTACGCAGAAAATACAATAATATCGAATTATTCGTTTACGCTAGCAAAATTATAGATAATGATGTGAAAGAAAAAAACAAAATTATTTCATGAGTAATCAAACATGCGAATCGGATTGAAAAAAGAACCAGCACATCATTATTTATTCTCTGGTATGATGATAGAAAAAATATGTAATGATAATTTATTTAATTTGTTTTAATTTTCAATACAGAATTTTATTATAATATAATGTAAATTAATTATACGATATATATTAATATATTATAATATATTCCGTATTGAAAATAAAAATAAATTAAATTTATTGATACACTTGGGATGAAATTATTAGTGATTTTATATAAATGAAGTATCTAAATGTTATATGATTTATCAAAAATGTCATCCCTCATATATTTTGCATGAAAAATACGAAAGTCGTAAGGTACGGTTTCCAAGGCGCGGCTGGTCGCGGCGGCCGATCGCCGCGGCTGTCGCAGCAAAAATATTTACACGTTATCCCTATTGACTGGTTTCCAAAGCGCGGCTGCGGCTCGCGACTGAACTTGAGCCGCGACGGCCGGTGACTTGACCGCGACGAAAGCAGTGTATCGCGACAGTCGCTGGCGGCTATTATCAA
>JACXSJ010004244.1:0-14919 GCA_014851325.1 Pentalonia nigronervosa
GGGTTGCTAGGATTAATTCTAGAAGGATTAGTTGATGGAAAAAATCATAGAGGAAGACCAAGACTACAATACATAAGCCAGATAATAGAAGACCAAGGATGTAGTTCATACCAAGAGTTAAAGAGGAAAGCTAGTGATAGAGAAGCATGGAAGTTGCTGCAAACCAATCGTTAGATTGAATACTGCAGAAGAAGAAGAAATATATATATTACAGGTACATAGAGTTTTGGAATTCAGTCAGTCTGCATGGTTGGCAAATTATATTAAACTAAACACTGAAATGAGGAAAAAGGCTAGGAATGATTTTGAGAGGAATTTCTTTAAATTAATGAATAACGCTGTATTTTGTATGTCATTTTATTTATTCTATTTAAAATAGAATATATATTAATTAAATATCATTATTACAGAT
Source organism: Pentalonia nigronervosa (assembly GCA_014851325.1). Lineage (NCBI taxonomy): Eukaryota > Metazoa > Arthropoda > Insecta > Hemiptera > Aphididae > Pentalonia > Pentalonia nigronervosa. Next base: position 413 of record JACXSJ010004244.1, read on the forward strand.
TCGTTAATATACCATATTACAACGAATGACTTTTGCGAGATCTTGGCGGTGAACCATAATTTGCTGGACCGGATGGACACTGCAAATCTACCTCGTGACCATCCATGTTTCGTAGTAAAAAGAAAGAAGGAACCGGAGTACTTCTCTGATGAAGTAGATGGTAATATAATTACAGAACTCTGTGCGTTGAGGGCGAAGTCGTACGCCTTTAACATATATGCAGGAGAAGATGATAAAGTAGGAGGAGAGAAAATCAAAGCGAAGGCGATTAGGGCTCATGTAGTTAAAAACCACATGACGTTGGAAGACTACAGAAAGTGTTTGTTTGATGAATCTGGTGTAGAGGCATATCGGGAAAATGTATCTATACGGTCATTCAAACATCAACTCATGATGGTCAAAACAAATAAGTTAGCATATAACTGCTATGATGATAAGAGTGTAGAGATAGATGACAAGATCCATACCCTAGCTCATGGTCATTATAGTATAGAGTAAGTTAATACAATTACATTTTTTTTTAATTATTTTACTTATTTACAATTTTATAGGGAAGACGAACCTGATGAGGAAACTGTTATATGGCCAGAGCTTGATAATAAGGTAGATGATGAAGGTCGTGAGTGGAACGATGAAGAGAAAGATTTAATGAGATTGCTTCTGCGGGAATACATGAGTAAATAATTAAAACTGTACATATATTGTTATATATTTTGTAAATGTAATCTATAACCTTGTATATTATGAGAAATGTTAACATATATAAATATAATAAAATAAAAAACAATGTTAAAATATAATTATGTTTATTAAATAAAAATAATTTAAGTTTTAAGAATTATTTATAAACCATTTTTTTATAGCAAATACTTTATAAAACGTACATTGTTTAGGATTATACTCCATATGAAAAATACAGCAAGGTAAAGTTTCGTCATTACATATTTGATCCAAACGAGGGCAGACCAAGTCTTCGATGTTGATGAGTGCAACGTATGGTATATATTCCAAAAGAACTTGTTTTTGCTGTTCGCCTTTGACATAGATGCAGTCGAATTTTAATGAATTTAATATTCTACTTAGCTCCTCATATTCGACATCACCGTATTCTATAGCTAGTTGATGATAATTACGCTCCAACTACTTGTTGGTTTTACGACTTTTGTTATCCTTCATCGATTTTGAATTTTTAAAAATCCAGTGTTGAGTTGCCCATGTTTCTGTGTCTACTATAGACATTTCTTTTATCATATATTTATTGTTGGCGCCAAGAACGCATTGCATGCCCAATATAGCTGAAGGCATTATGGTTTATCTTTATAATACGTTTCAATAGTATTGAGACGACTTAGTATAGCAGGTATTATTTTTTTCAATGTGTCTGTATTATCTTTGATATATTGTAACGATACTTCAATTTTTTTCAAGTTCTCTATCAATAATAATTGAAGCGTTTCTGTTTGTTCTCCCTGCAATTTAAAGGAATTCTGATTTTATTCGAGTAAATGTTCAATTTTATCTAATTTGGATGAAAATGATTTAATCGACTGTTCAAGATTTGAAATAAATATTTTTGTTTCACCAGCTTGAGTACCACCAAACACGTTCATGTCTATAGCTAGACTGACACTATTTCTTAACATCACGTGTATTTATCCAACTATTGTGTGTATTATTGAACCCCAACAATTTTACAAACATTTGTTTCGAATAACTTTCTTCGAATAATTTTCTCTACTAAATAATCGTTTGGATGATTTGTTTTAGATATTTCTTCTAAATAAAAACACCCTGCTATCGGTTTCCCCGTATAATCTTGCAATTAATAAGTAGTGGGAGAGGTTTAATTTATTTTAATAATTCTAAATATTTCTGTAGACCAGCTAGGTAAATATCCTTTTGTAAATACACCTTTATAAGTACTGATGCGAACGTTATCATCAATGTTAAATTTATTCTTTCGTTTAATTATTTTACGTTGTTTTATTTTTACTAACGTAGGATTAGCATCAGCTTGCACTGGTGTCATATCTATTGTTCTATGTTTTGAATTATTGTACTCGTTAATCAATAATGGTAAAATAGAAATCCATTCGTATGAACCTCGCGCTGTAAACTCTTTATACATTTTTTCTTTTAATGTGCAGTTGAAACGTTCTACAATACACGCTTTCATAGTACTGTAAGTCGAATATTTATGTATGTTGTACTTTTTCATCAACGCATCAAATGTCGAATTGTAAAATTCTTTACCATTATTGAGCTGTAATAGTTTAGGCGAGCGTTTAAGTAGTATTTTAGACATTGCATTTGAAACTTGTTTAGCAGTTTTAGATTTTAATGCTACTGTCCATGCAAATTTTGTAAATAGTCTATTACGCATAAAATATATTTGTAACCTTTATTTTTTTTCGAATACGGTATCATTTCGACCAATTCGGCCTGCCATAGATCGTTTTTGCCATACATGTTTACTCTTCGCCTTGTATAATTTTTTCTCGCTGGTTTGTGTAATTCGACAGCGATATCTCATTTAGACATTTGGAGTACGTTTTATTAACCCAGCTTCACGTAATTATTCGAAAATCGATAATATTTCGTTCGAAACGCCAGTATTACCAGCTGCTTTTGATGCTAAAATACCCGCAATTTATCGACTAGCTCATTAGGATCGTTCCAGTATACTAAGTTGTGTTTTTGTAGTTTTATAGACAGTCCACTACCAGATGGGAACAACGATTCGATTATATCAGTGTATTTATTTCCACCTTTTCTAATTTTTTTTTCCGTTTAATGTTAAATGAGCTGATGTTTGAATTAATATAGATTTGTATGTATCTTAATCGTTTTTAGTGTATAATTTTGGAGATTTTGAAAATATTAAATTTCCAAGTCCTTGTGTTAGCGGATATGAAATATCTTCAATAGTCAACGTGTTACCGACAAGTTTAATTTCTTTTTTTCCTAAATGTACATCACCGTTTTTTTGTATTTTAGGTCCATACGTCTTGTCTATATCATTAGACTTATACCAGTCGTTTATCTTAAAAGCTTCGTCTGTATCGTTTAATGAATCTTTAATATTCTTGTCCTCTGTAGGTGAAACTTGTGATCTTAAGGTTTCTATTTTTTTATTTCGTTCAATGGTTCGATGATGGGGCTAAACGTTTCTGATACTAGTGAATGAATATCTGCTTTTCCGTGTTTCAATGCTGTATACTTGCGCTTAATGTTTTCTTTGGCTTTAATAAATTCCCCGAGTACTTCACCATTAGCATCCATATTTGTAAATGACTAATTTTCATAAAAACATCAGTTTATATAACAGCAAATGTGTCAAATCCGTGACGATATCGACAGTTGTCGCGTTCACAGTCTTTATTTATCACGATAAACTCGAATCTCCCAGCACGCCAACACGATGTACAAAAGTCTTTAAACTCTGAGTATGACATATCGCCAGAGCAATGGTCATTATAAACATGCTTTAAATTAGTCTCATCTTGTTTGAATAATACAATGAAATTGGCGTTATCACGTAAAAGTTGTTTTGGGACTTTTGAATAACTCTGAGCCAGATAGAAAACATCAACTAAATTATGTCGACCTCTGGAGAAGTAAGTTTTTGCAATCTTTTGGTTTTCTGAAATAATATCGTCGAAAATAAATACAGAGTATGGTAAAGCTTTCTCAGGTTCAATAACTTGTTCGTTTTCATAGAACGTAAATAACCCAACATCAGTGCCCGTTAATATATCACTTAGCATTTTATATTTGGGTTGATCCAATGTCATTGAATATATGTAAACGTTGTGAAATCGTATTCCATCTATGTGTGTTAATAAAGTGAATATTAAATTAGTTTTCCCACAGCCCGAGGGGCCCACGACAAGTGCTCTAATCGTATTAGGAAGAAGCGAACCATGTCTATGCTGTTGACCAGATGTAGGCGGATCCACGTTTTCAACTGTTAGTTTTATTTTTTGTTCTATAAACTTCATTATAAATAACTGTGTAACAATGATAAGTTAATCAGTACACAATGTCACTCGCTCGAAGAAACAAGAAACCAATAAAGGCGGGGACTTATCAACACGCTTATAAACAAATTGCCGATCGAGCTTCGCGTGCCTGGTATAAACCTTATAATATTATACACAACATTTTCTAATCATTATATATTTTACGTTATCAATACTGTGGACCTGGTACAAATTAAAAAAAACGATTGGCTCGCGGTGATAAAGGTATAAACCCTTTGGACTCTGCTTGCAAAGAGCACGATATCGCATACGAGCATAGCAACTCTATCGCAGATCGTAACAAAGCCGATTATATATTAGAACAACGAGCCTGGGATAGGTTCAAGTCAAAAGATTCAAGTTTAAAAGAAAAAGCTGTGGCTTGTGGTGTGACTACTGCAATGAAAGCAAAACGTAAAGTAGGCGGTGGTTGTGGTTTTAAAGCGGGGGAAGTTCGTTTTTCGAATAACGGATTGGAATTTTTATTTTCCGAAATGCGATATGAGATAAATGGAATAGAAGTACAGAAGTTGAAATCCCCCAGAGTATCATCTTGTTTGAAAGGATACTGCTCGTATAGTCCAAGCGACTTGAATGCGATAAACAACACTGCTTGGAACTCGGAAATGGATACTGAAGATAACAAAAATTTTATGACCAACAATGTATTTACCGGATGCATTCCTCTAAAACATTTATTCGGATTTTATGAAGATTATAAAAAAATATTACTTAATTGCAGTCAACAACTGGTTTTAAATCGCGCGTCTACCGATTTAGATGCGATATGTGTTGTGGGCGAAGATGCTAGCAATCACGTTGAACAAAATAAAAAAATTACAATTGAACTTACTAAGGTGATTTGGAAGATGCCTATTATCAAAGTTAGTGATAAAGAAAAATTAAGGCTGATAAAAGTAGTAGATTCGTCTAAAACACTATCATGCGCATTCAGAACCTGGGATATCTGTGAATACCCCGTGCTCCCTAGAAATACTTCCCATTCATGGACGGTAAAGTCTAGCAGTTTGCTCGAAAAACCTAGATTTGTTTTGTTTGGATTACAAACAGATCGAAAAAAAAATATCGAAAACGATGCTGGACGATTCGATCACTGCCAACTAAAAAATCTTAAGGTTCACTTAAATTCTGAAGTGTACCCCTATGAAGACTTTCGTGCTGATTTTAAAAATAATACAACTAGTATACTGTATAAGGCCTATACAGACTTTCAAAAATCGTATTATGAGAGAGACTATAGCGAACCATTATTATCAAAACACATTTTTCAAAACTATGTTCCAATCATCGTTGTTGATTTGTCACACCAGAACGATAAAGTAAAATCATCGACCGTGGACCTACGAATTGAATTTGAAACGGATACAATCATTCCAGAAAAAACTGCAGCTTATTGTTTAATACTACATGATCAGATTATAACTTATAATCCGTTTAGTGGTGATGTTAGAAAATTGTAAAATATTTTATACTTTATAATTATTACACTATTTTTTAATAAATGAAAAAACTCGTTTTAAATATCACACTTGTTTTTATTTTACACAAAATTATTTTCCTTCATTATATTAAAAAATGTAAAATGTATGCAAATGTATACATTTATCGACTAACAATACTGTGGGAAGTGCATTAGTCAGCAGTCTGAGACACAACCCTGGGAAATACATTGGTCAGCAGTCTGAGACAAAAAAATGTACTTATGTTAAATTTTGGATCTAGATTTCAAAAATAATCGTACATAGCACTGATTCGGCGACATATAATATTCTTACAACTGATAATAATATTTATGATAATAATATATGTGATAATATACGAAGTAAAGACGGCATTGAGTAAGCACATACGCATGCAAGCGACGGAATACACATTCACGAATAATATGATATAATTGATAATAATATATTTATGTGATAACAGATGATAATAATGTATTATATATAATAACTCGATTGCCGTGGCGGTGGCGGTAAATTATAAGTCACGCACGTGCGCGATAATATGGTAGCGGTAATACACATGCGTATATACACGATATAAAGTGATACACATGCGACAATACATTGTTAACCCTTTTGCACATACGCAGATAAAATATATGTCCGTCACGTATCGGATCAGTCGCCGATGGCGGGGGGAGGGCCTTGGACGGCGGTTAGGCGGTTGTACGCATGTGCGAACAAAATTAATATTATCTCCCAAGGCGGCTCAGCGGCTCAGCGGTTGCGGTGGCGCAGACGGAGGCGGGGGTGTTTGAATCCCCCTTTTCATTCTATTTACATTAGTTTTTATATTTATAAAATAATTAATTGTATTAAAAACAAATATTTGGTGAATATTTTAAGTTTTTAATTTAAATGTTTCAATTAAGAATCTTGTAAATTCTATTAATTTTTCATCAATACGATCTAAGCTACTGACAGAAATTAAGGCAATTCAAATGTTTCGATTTAAAAGATGTAAACATTTTTGATTTGTTAAAGAAGTTTATTTTGCATCGACCGTATTTATACGGTTTATATTATATTATTATTAATTATTTATTTTTTTTTATATTTATATATTTATTTATTTATTTATTTATACGCATTGAGCGTACAATCAATAAATTATTAAATTTTTTTAATATATTTAATATAAAATATTGAAAAATTGATAAAATTTAAAACATTAATTTCCGTCAAAAATTTATAAAACTCGAAAAAAGGCTGTGACCAATTCAAGGTAATCATGTTTATGCATTCAAATATCTTTACATTTTTTATATGAAACTTTTGAAAATTCTTCAATATTTGAATCTAATGACTAAATTACATGTGCATGAGCGTATGTAGTATTTGTGATGAGGGTGATGACGAAGGACGATGGTTGTACAGTATAAACACATTAGTGATAATTTACTATACACACACAAAGACAAGCAATGACCGCAAGGACCGAAAGCATTTCCTAAACACAACACCATAATAATACAATAGTTATAATATTAATTGCTGAGATTGAAATGTGTCATCTCAGTATTTTTGAGTCCCTCATAAACGTATAAATATACTATTACAATATGTGCAATTTTATGTAACTAATTATATTGTGTGTACAGTTTAATTTTAACTATTGTATTCATTATATAGTTTCAAATACATACATTGAAAGAAAATGGTGTAATCATTTGAATTATCTGAAATTATATTACTTTACTTTAATACCCAATACACAACATTATTCAATGTAATTTTGTACCGTAACTATTAGGGGACCCTAATTCAATTTTAGAGCGTTAAGATAGAAACCAAGTAAATGCATATCACTGCACATAATTTATTATTTTTTTAAGTTGTTACAGTGGCACATTAGAAATTTTGAATCGGCCAAACGGTATTATCACCATAAAATTGATTCCTTAGCATAAGTTAATTGTAAAGATGTGTCCGAAGGGGTACCGGTCGTTCTTAAGGAGTTTATAGGCAATTTAATAGCAATTTCCATAGTGTGTGCGTGTGTGACGTCAAAAACTAATCATTTTACTTCAATCAGTTCGTTCGTTGTATTGATGCGATAACAACTCAAAAATTAATTTGAATTCAGCGAGTAGTCTACTTGAGATCGGTCAGGCCATTTTTTCAGTTTTATTTAATAATATTTTTTAAACACTACTACAAGATTTAATATTTTTCAAAGAGTTAAAATCAATTTTGTGGAACTTTAAGCTCAAAATTAAAAAATGTAATTCGACCTATCTCAAGTAAACTTCATGCCGAATTCAAATACATTTTCAGAATTCTTATGGCTTCAATATAATGATCGGACTGATTAAAGTTAAATGGGTAGTTTTTGACGGAAAAATTGGCCGGTACCCAATTACTTTAACATTATGTAACAATAATATTACTTATCTGTTAATTACAATTAACTTACCTTGAACGTTAGAAATGCTTTTAATTATATCTATAACATTTTAAAATTACATACAACTATGTTTGTGTTGCATAATCATTTGATTAATTTAACAGTTCACACATCTTAAATAAAACAATAATGGGTCATCATATTTCGTTTTAAGAACAAAAGCTTACAATTGATTTAAAAAATATTCAGTGATATTTCCGGATCTTTATTCAATTCGATAATGGACTATGAAACTGATATCATCACGGTTTATGGTAAAAGAAATAACTATACATATAGTATATTTCAATGATTAATTTAAAAATTTTATATAATATAGTCAATAATTTGATATGTGTTAGATAATTATGAATTAGCAAATCTTATAGAAATTATTATAAGATAACTCAATTATTTTTCAGTTTTGTGAATTTATTCGACCATCAAAGACCGTACTTATATTCTCAATAAACTATTTCACAATAAAAAAATGTAATTGTATTACATAAAATATTTAGAAATGTAATACATTTGTTTAATTTATGCTTTTATACTACTTTTACATTATTTAATTATTACATTATTAATTACATTTATTATTTATTATTTGCAAAATATTAAAAATCGATATACCTAAGGTACCTTATGTAATATAATATAATATTAAATTTACACTTTTGAAGATACTATCCTAATGGCTACTGATGTGGACCCAAACACAGGACGATCTTCGAGATGGACGAAAAGGAGCTTTGAAGTCGTGGTGTTTAAATAAATTGTAAAACTGTTTATATCGCAATGAGTTGTTTATTAAAATTTCAGTAAATATACTGGCGTGAAGGTGCTTGCTGTAGCCCGGGAATATCACGTCTGAATTGATGCCGATTCCGGCTCCCTTGTATATTGGCTATTCCTCCTATCGGTACCTACGTCGTCCTAGCAAGATAGCATTGACCTCATTCGCTCTATCGTGTATGATTGTGCTAATTCTAGGAAATGCCAACTGCCTACGCTCTGTCGCCAAGTGGCGATAACCCACCGGATGCGACTAGTCCATACATTATCATAATTCCTAGTATTTCACATTTTTATTAATATAATATAATATCATAAAAAATGATATTATATTATTTAATTCACACGTCCTAATTAATTATATAATTTCTCGGAATCACTGGTCGTTCGAGGCCGCTTTTTATTATCTTCATAATCCCAGTATTGTCGGCTTGTTATCGGATGGTCATACCTCACGTAATCCCGAGCTTGTTTCTTTATTTACTAAATTTATTACTTGCTCGTTTAGGTTTATGATTTCTGTGATTCAATTCTCAGAACTTCTTATGTTAATTTCTTAAATAATTTTATAGTCGGTCTAGTTTTGTCTTTTCTTAACGTGTCTACGGTTTAATTATTAATCATATAGTGGTTTGTGATGAAACGTATATCGTTCCCCCTTACCCTCAGGTCATTGCTAATTTATTAATAGTCATAAAAGTTATGTATCGCCAGGTACATAGCACTACAATAATTTATGCATGAGTATTATGTGGAAATCAACGTCAATTAAATATAGATACATAATTATTTTATTTTGTAAATAAACAAATAATTGATATAATGATTGTAAATCTTAAACATCATATTATAAGGATATAGTATATAACATAATAATATTGTAACGATTGTTACATCATTATTTATATTTTATAAACATAATATGTACAATAGGTATATATTATATACACATTTATATTATACTTCTTATACACAAAACATGTACAATACGCTGACTAAATATTAAGTCCCTCTTATTTTGTTCCACATTTACTACTGTAAGGCTACGGTTAAATATCAATATGTAAGAGAACGGTAGTCTCCGCGACACCATCACGCACACCAAAACTCCGAAACAGACTCACATTTTGATAATCTGGTTCTTAAGTAATAATAAACTTTTATGTCAGTGTGTGTTTAACTCCCATCGACAACTTACGTGTGTTTATCATTTTAATCGCTTATCGCGAGCACGCATTTACTAAGCTTTAAATATCGCATTGTAATCAACAATACACGAGAACAAGGTATGGGTTCTTAAACTATTTAAAGTACAAAATAACTGGTAAAGTGAAGAAAATTAATTTTTCAAAATCTCCAAAATCACCTAAATGGGTAACCCAAAAACTAATTATGGACCCTCGATCTTCTAATACACAAACTAAAAATAACATTACATCATCTAACCACAAAATCACCAAAATACCATCTATGAAACCAAAAATCACCAATAACAAAATACAACAAAGTAATATAAATTTAAAATCATCAAACCTAATAAATGAAATGGTTAATGAGAACAATAAGTCAATACTCAACACAACATCCACAGAAAACATATATCAACCTGAAATACCACAAACATTTGCTAAAGCTACGGCGAAAATCAACTTCCCAAAAAAAAACCAAGCAATAGTCATTAACATAAAGACAACACAGACACAATCATACAGAAAGATTACATAATGACCATGGCTAATATTATTTCACATAAAAATATAATTTTTATATCACGCATATCAAAAGATAGACTTTGTATTTTTCTATCAAATAAAAACTGAGTCGACGAACAATTATGAAACTATTTACATAAACGATAAACCAATTAAAATGCAAAGATATCATAATCCAAATAAAAAAATCATATTATCCAATGCATGCCCAACGATCCCCAACGAAATAATACTACAAGCATTATATTCGGTTAACATAACACCCGTCAGCTCAATCACTAATCCAGGAGCCGGAATACATGAAGCGGGATTCGAACATATCCTAGCTTCCGTAGACAAATGTACAAATTCCGGATGACTTTGATAAGTTACCTAGTTCTAATGGTAATCACTCACAAAAACACAAACTATCGAATATTTATGACAAATGACTAGTTAACATGCTTTACGTGCCACCAGAAAAATCATACCTCCACATGGTGCCCTCTAAATGAATCCAACAAAAATAACAATATAGCAAAATTAAAGTTTGAAGGTAACGCAAAAACAATTAACCAAATCATTCAATCAAATAATGATCAAGACAAGACTTATATAAATAATGAACACACCACCAGTAATATTAATGTATCAGATATTGCTAATGATAATAACCACATAACTCCAATTAACCAACATTCCCAAACTCATGAATCATGAGTCATGATACACAGGATAATATACAAATAGACCAAGAACCCAAACAAAATATTAAGTCCCGAGAACAATCAGGAATTAATCAAGGAAAGGCCAGCTCGTCAGTCCACTTATCTGATTTACAAAAAGCATAGAAATAACAAACATCAATACACAAACGGAGTATGAAAACAAATAAACAATTAATAACATTAAGACACACAAAGAAAAAAAGGCAAATTTACCGAAAATATAGATGAACTACTAAAACCAGCAAGACTACCATATAGTAATAAAAAAAATAACATTAACGTCTGAGCAATTTAAACATCTTATTGAAAATATTCAAGGCCATCCATCCCCACTAGAAGTTATAACTAAATACGGTATCGACAAAATGCAAACTACTGAAACTTTAGAATTAATTAGAACCGAATTAAAATCGGCGTGCGCCAAAAATAACATCACACAAATAACAAACAAAATTTTTAAAGAAGCTGAAACGAACATAATGGAAGTTAATGGCGAATTTGACACCTACTAAAACAACAAATTACCGTATCTACAAACTTAAACATATATTAAACACTAATCACTTTCAGTCTAAACAAACAATCATAATAATAAAAACAAAAAACATAAATGAAACCAGTTAATAATAACAATAATAATATAAATATTTTACAGTGGGACATGAATGGGTTCCAAAAAAAATATGAAAAAATTATCCTATTAATACAATATCACAATCTTGATATCATACAGGTATGTGTACAAGAAACCAATTTCAAAAACGACAACATAACAAAATTAGCTAATTATGACGGTGTTAAGGGCTATGACTACTAAGAGTCGTACCACCGATATTATATTGTATTATGTTATATTATACATGTAGAAATATGTATAAGGTCATTTCAAATGACAAATTTCATAACTAGTTACCTAGTGTAAACTTAAACGTCACATGTATATATATATATATTAACATAAATAACACATCAATTGTCTAGAGGAGACTCGCTCTGCAATTCCTAGAAACACTATATGTAGGTACTGGCCATGCCCTAACCCTAAATTAGAATTAGCAACACAATTGAATGTCATCACGCCGAAAGTACCGCAGCTGCAAGAAGCGACAACAACAGCTACAAGGCCGCTGAACGAAGTTACAATGGAAAAGCAGAATGGAAAGACCATATAAAAAGGAAGTCAATGGACAGAGTAGGCAGATGTACCAGAGCCGCTGAGTGCAAGGCACATCCACGTCAAAATTGCATCTACTCACACTTTTACTTAAACAATTATACATATTTATATTAATAAATAGATAATTAGTTACAGTTACTATTTGCATAATTTTATTTATCAAAGCATCATTATAAGGATCACTGGTAGTTGCACGTAACAACGGCTACAATAAAAACAAATTATATTGTGCAAAGGCCAACGGCGAAGTGGCCATTTATGTCAAAATAAATTACCCGAGTAGTCATTTAATCATATCTACAAATATTGAAAAGATAGTGGTAACAATCAAACTAATAGATAATGATATAAATTTTTGTAATGTATTTACCTAATCACCTTTCATTTACCAACACGGATATTAATAAAATCATAAAACTACTACCACACCCATTCATAATAGTAGGAGATTTCAATAGTCACAATGTAATATGAGGCTTTGACCAAACCGATCAAAGGGGCAAAGTGATAGAAAAAATTCTTGAAAACGACAACATAATATTATTATATAACACTGAGCCCACAAGAGTCAATCCAATAAATGGCAACCTATCAAACATCGACTTATCGTTTGCAAACATAGTACTAGCTCAACGGATTGATTGGAACGTAATATCAAATATAACCAGTAGCGAACACTTCCACATAATCATACTAATTTTATCACGGTCCGATAACTCAAAAAATGAAACAACACAGAAATGGAATTTAAAACATCCAAATTGGAACCTGTATACTGAATTATTAGAAATAGAAATAGACAACATAAGAAATATAGATACATTAAACATAAACAGCATAGTAAAATCTTTCATGGGAGCAATAACAAAAATAGCCGAACTTACAATTGGAAAAAATAAAAACAAGCCAAAATAACTAAAAGTTCCATGGTGGGATGATGACATCAAAAATGCAATAAAATCGAAAAACAGGGCCCTCAATATTTTCAAAAAAAGAAAAATGTAATGGATTATATAAACCTAAAAAGATACAGAGCATTCACAAAATATATAATTAAAGAAAATAAAAAAAGTCATGGGAAACTTTCACTAATAATATAAATGAAGAAGCAGATACCAAACTATTATGGAATAAAATATGATCATTAAAAGGGCTTAAAAGAAACTATAAAATAAATGTAATTGATGAGAACAACAATAATCTAATATCCAATCCAAAAGAAATTTGTAACAAATTAGAAAAATATTTATATTCCAATAGCAATGATACTTCATACAAACATAACTTTATCAAAATAAAATATGAAAAAGAAAATACACCTATTATCAATACAGTTGACCACAATAATGAAAATCAAACACAAATTAATTCAATGATAACTATGGACGACATATTATACATTTCAAATAAATGTAAAAGTTTAAGCCCAGGATCTGATGGAATTCCTTTTATATTTATACACTATTTTGGTCTAAAAAGTCAAATATTACTACAAAAAATATACAATACCATTTGGTGTAACGGATCATTCCCCTCGACATGGAAAAAAGGCATAGTAATTTCTATTAACAAACCGAGAAAAAGCAGATTCAATATTAAAGGATATCAGCCAATAACATTATTAAACACCATGTGCAAAGTCCTTGAAAAATCGTAAACTTCACTCATTTGGTTCCTATAAAAAATCAATTACCTAACTCCGAATCAAAGTGGCTTTAGAAAAAATCGTTCCACTTATGATAACCTTACTTCAATAAAATATGAAGCTAAACAAGTAATCCAAAACAAACAAAGACTATGCCTACTTAGTATAGACATATCAAAAGTATACGACATATCACGGAGACACTATTTTATATTAAAATTAAATAAAGTAATATGTCCAGGCAATATACTAAATTTTATAACGAATTTTCTGAAAAATAAATCATTTCAAGTCAAAACATCGAATCAACTCTCTGACAATTATATACAAGAAAATGGTGTATTACAAGGATCTGCACTATCAGATTCTCTATTTCTATTGGCAATTAACAAAATTGACAAACACTGTAAATTCCCGACAAAAGCCAACATATTTGCAGATGATGCCAACTTCGTCTGTAGGAGTAAAAATATAAAATCAGTAAAAAATCACCTACAAGAAATAATAAATCATTTAGAAAAAGGGTCAGTAAAAACTGGC
>JACXSJ010004245.1:0-14914 GCA_014851325.1 Pentalonia nigronervosa
TTCTAGCAGCGGTCTTATCATAAATTATATTCTGTGATTGAACGTAGATATTAGAGATTATAAACATAGATAATACTGTTATACACATCACATATTTTAAAATAATGTTAAATTATTAAATTATAATTTTATTGTATTAGGTATCTGTTACATTGTTATTATTTTACTTATTTACTCTTAATTGTATTCTATACAAAACAATTGTATTTTAATTAATTATTATTTATTGATATATTATTATCATTTTACATTTATCAATTGACAACATAGACATTATCATATTCTCCTAATACTGTTATATAATTGTGTTAAGACCTCTATAACCTCAAAATATTTTCATGTTCGTTCCTGTATGATAAGCATAAATGGCCTATCCATTCTTTAATATCTATGGAAAAAATTGATAATGCCGATAACGAAAATCTTATCGCAATTGCTGAACGGCCTGAACATAACGCGGCGTTTCTGTCTTTCATACTCGTTCTTCGTGACAATTTTTTTCTTTTTAATCGATTTAGCTGCGTGTAAGTTTTGTGAAGTTATTTCATATCAATTAACAATATGTTTAGCGTTTTTAATTTAAAAACAAACAAAACACCTTGTAATTCATCAAATTCTCAACCATCTGAGATTTCATCTAAAAAAAATTGTTCAAATTAACGAAGATAATGATCCGGCCATTGAGTGTCATATAATTTCAAAATGAGCAAAGTTATTCTTCAGACAATACTTCAGAAACTACTGACCTCTGTGACATCAATTCTGGCCCAGCAAGACCAAAATTACAGGTACCTTTGATTTTTGTTTAGTTTTATATTATTTATTTTTTTCATTAAATAGGTACCTACCTACTTAGTACAGTGTGATAGTTAAACCTTATTGGCTGTAAACAAATAGTGCAATACAATATTTTAAATTTTAAAATTGTATAATATAGTCTAGCCTAAATAATGCAGTTTATGTTATCTGTTTAATATCAGGTATATCCTAAGACTCGTTTTGGCAAACAAAACAGATCTTTTTCATCTTCATTGTACAGTTTTTTTCAATGGCTTAAATATAGTTTGAAAAATATAGGAAACTCGTATAGTTTTTAATTGTCTGGAATCATTATATGTTTACTTTTCACACCCTTTCAATAATATAAAGTTTAAAAAAATGCAAGAAGAACTGGGTATTAAGAAAACATTGTTGACCACACTTAGTGACACCCGTTGGAATTGTTGTGTTAAAAATTGTACAGCTGTTAAATCAAATTTTAAAGCTATTATTACAGTATTGAAAAATGAAATTGATAGCTGTGATAATAAAGATGTTTTACAAGAAATAGGTGAGAAAAATATTTTTAATTTTTAAGACTATTTTATGTACACATTTTCTTACAAATATTGTGTTTTTACAGGTATTTTATCTACTATTAAGAAGCCTTCTTTCTTTATTCATCTAATAATACTAGAAGAAGTGTTACAAATTATAAATGTTTTAAATACTAGGCTTCAAAATAAAGGAGCAACGCTAGGAAGTGCTGTTAGCTTATCACGTTCACTGTTGACTATAATTTGATATACCTGTAACTGTGCTGACGAAAATTGGGATGTTTTTTTTAATGACGCCAATTGGCGTCATACGCACCCAGCCCAAATATTTTATTTATATGCGGCATGACGCCAATTGGCGTCATTACTAATTTTTACTAATTTAATACCAAATAATTACTCAAAATCATCAATGTAATGTTGTCATGTACTTTAATATAAATTGAAATAAACTTTCTTACACTTAATGAAAAATAAAAATTAAAATTAAAAACTTTTATAAAATATACATAAAAACATATTTCAAAATAATAGTAATAAAAGTATTAAAACTGATTTGAATCGTGAAATTTTTTGAAGCATGGTTCTAGACATAGACTGGGCTGCTTTGAACAGCTGGAACAGAAGTATGAGGTGTCTTTTCGTATTTTAGCTAAATAACATAATTGACATCTTTTTCTATTAGCTCTACCATTTTTTCCAATTTCGTGTGTTTCAGGCAAATGTGTAATTTTTGATAGTAAAGAAGTTTTTGATTTTGGTTGTTTTGGCAATAGTTCACTTAAAATAAACATACGATAATCATACAATGAAAGTTTTGGACCAATGTTGTTTTGATTATATAAATAAAATGAATTCATCAACATCATTTGAATAACGTGTATGCCAATTTTTTTGTACCACCGAATAGTTTTTCGCGTAAAAGGATAATAACTATTCATTTGATCTTGGCAGTCAATCCCACTCATAAATCGATTATAGTTCCAAATAGGCTCAGGTTTCATCTGTTCTTTACCATTTCGATTTTTAGATATAATCATATTATTTTTAAATTCCGTGGATATATAAGTAACATCTCTTTTATCTCTCCATTTTCCAATCATTACACCCTCAGCATACTTTTCAACGGTTTCACCTTTGTTTAGTTTTTTTTTTTGTATACATAAAGGAGTATTTTTTCTATTTGTTCTCAAAGTACCAGTACAAAAAGTTTTTTTCTCTAGTAATTTTGTAGCTAAATCAAAACTATTATAAAAGTTATCCATGTACAGTAAGTGACCATTGTTAAACTTTTCAGACATAAAATGTATCAGAACATTAGTAGCGTAGCCTTTTCCTCTTATTTTATCTAATGCTCCTGTATAGACGGCAAATTTCAAAATTAGTCCTTCAGGTTCTGTGAGCATATATGATTTAATTCCATTATTATGCCGCTTATTTTGAATATATTGCCGAAATTTAAGACGCCCCCTCCACAACACCATAGATTCATCAAGAGAAAGCTCTTTCTTTGGATAATATATATTATTCATTTTATTATTAAAATGATTAATTAAAAGTCTGATTTTATATAAACGATCCTGAGGTTGATCTTGGTTAGCGTCAATACTCGGAAGCAAAATGAAAACATCTCATTAAAATCAAAAATTTATCACGACTCATATAGTGCGAAAAACAAGTGAAGTTGAAGAGGTGGTGTTTTTTCCAGTAGTCATTCAACCTGTTCACTCTTATAGTACCAGTATGAATTATTAAAGCAATAAAAGTTAACATTTCATTTTTATTTGTTGGTTTCCATTGTGATATACGTGAAGTCGGTGTGCTACCAACACGTAGAAACTCAGTTTCGGCATAGATGTTGGTTTGAGAAACCAAAAGATCTATAAAACTATCGTCAAAAAGCAACAAAAAAAAATGTATAGGATTTTTTTCATTTTCTACTTCAATAAGCAATTCATTTTGCTTAGTAAATGGAAATTCAATCATTTTATTTACATCATCATCCCAAATAATTTCTGTCTCATTATCAGTAATACGAAGCTGAGTTTGTGTATTTATATTTTGTTCAATATCAGAAATTTCATCATCACTCTTAGAAAATTCAATATTTTCACCCATATACTCACTACCAGAATCAGGTCAAAATTTTCGTCACTATCTGATTCAAAAAGCATTTGTTCGATTCGTGTTTCGTACTCACGACTTGTACAGTTCCGTTTTGGTCGAGATGATCCTGGTTCATCCATATTTGTTATAAAAAAAACACTAAAAAAATTCAATGAAAACCGTAAAAAAAGTTTTAAAATTGATAAATTATCGAACCAATGCACTGTAATTTTAACATTTATAACAAAACATGAAATAACATTATGCTTGTCACAACTCACAAGTGAAAATGATATCAAAAATAATAAACACAATTGACGAAATAGGTAACAGATAAAACTGGATAAACCAAAATCTAAAATTAGAATTATCAAGGTACGACTAGCACAAAACGATTAAACAATACTTGAAGATAACGCTGACGAAAACTTATTTGTTTATCCGTAACGCTGATAAAATTATAAAGAAAAGAAAAATCATATATTGATGACGCCAATTGGCGTCATCAGCAGTGAACGTGTTAATACAAGGAATAATAAAGACATTCGAGTCATTAAGAGCGGAAACTGAATTTCAGAAAATCTGGAATAATATCATTGATTTTGCTAAGTCCAATAATCTAGATCTTCTCAGTACTGGTAAATATTGTATATAATATATTAAACATATACATGACTATTATACATATTATTATTTAATTTAAAGGTCATTGTGCAAAACGCCAAAAAACTTGAATGATTTTCGTGTTTTTTCAACCGTGGATTCTAAGCCACAGAATATGTATGAATCAAATAATCAAATAAGAGTATCTGATATGTATTATAAGAGTTGCACTGATTATTATCAAATAATAGATTGCATTGTTATTAACTTAAAAAAAAGATTCTCATCTGAAAGTTTAGAAATGGTTTTGTTGGTTTGAATAAATTTGAAAATGGCTTCATCTATCGATAGTTTTCATAAACTGAACTATGAACAGAGTAAATATTTCATTGAACATTATAAAGTAAATATTTTATAGCTTAAGATTGAATTTATATTTGTTAAATTTAGATAAATATATATATATTTCTTTATTTTTAGGGTCTTGTAAATGTGGATGTAGATGCTCTTCGTTCAGAAATGTTGGTTGCAAAAAACTGTCTTACACGTACAAAATTGAATTTTGATTTAGAGGAAATAAAATTAGTTGTAGATTTGAAAGTATATCCAAATTTATATACTTTTTTATCTTTGTCTTTCACTATACCGATTTCTTCTAATACATGTGAAAGGTCCTTTTCAGCTATGAGAAAGATAAAAAATTGGTTATGCACATCTATGCATCAAGATAGATTTTCAAATGCTTCTGTGATATATATAGAAAAGGACATTTCTGGTAGTATTGACAATGAAGATATATTAAATAAATTCGCAATGTCTAATCACCGTTTACAATTATAAGATTTAACACTATGTAACTATGTTATTTTATTTTTATAATTACAAATAAATATTTAATTAGCATTGAGTTGTATATTATTGTAATTAATTGTATATATTATTGTATTTTGTTTTTACTGTTAAGTACCAAACTAAATGTTTTTGAAATATATTATTACCGTAAAAAGTGTGACAAGTATTGAGGGGGCAAGAGGCGGAGCCCCTACGGGTCTGTATTGATTTTATAAATTTAGCCCCCCCCCCCAAATCAATTGTCCAAATTGCGCCTATGGTCCCCGACTGGCATCGACAGCGGTCATTGTCCATCAATAATAACAATCTATTATTAGCATAGACGTCAGATTTCTATGTAATACGTGCGTTGGTATAGAAGTCTGTGATTAGACGCTATGATATTTTCATATAATATTATGATATAAAACTAAAAACAGTCAATGATTAATTGGAGCTTAAGTAATTTTTGACTGAAAATATTTTTATGTTGGTGTTAAAAATAAATAATTATTTTAAACATTTGTAAAAAAATATTAAAGACATTTCGGGGGGAGGAGGGTCCAGACACCCTGGACCCCCCATATACGGCCTTGGGCTTAATGTGGTATTTGGTTTTTGTATGATAAAATGGTCCTTAGCAGTAGAATGTACTGACACACTAGAATATAAACCTTGTTGTGTGTATTCTATGAACCGATAAGATAAAATAACAAAACATACTTTAGCTCTATTTTTGATAGTTTTTTTAAACAAAAGTCTCATATATCCGGAATAATTTAGTATCATATCTTGTTTAACATCGATTACGTTGAAATTTTTACATGTATCTTGCAGAAGTTTCTTATAAGTTTTTGGTAAACATGCTAAACACGTTCAAGTTTTCTTCTTTTTTTTTTCTATGATGCCAAATACACGATCGCATGGCAAAAAACTATGGCCAGGCTCTGGGTAGCGATGTATTATATGCTTAATTCCATACATTTTTTTAGTAGCTACTATATACAAAATTTGGGTCAGTGCAAAATTTTTGTTCTAAGCACTACAAATATCTGAAAAAAAGTAAACTGTTTCTACAGAATGCTCCATAATATTAGAAAAGTAATAATTTAAAAAACTGCCTACTTCATTTTGACCCTTGAACCCTAACGCTTATGAGCTGTGGCTTCATCGTATATAAAAAAATGTGATTTTCCAGTTTTTCCAGAATTAATGCAAAAATTATACATCCATAGTTGTCTCTTATAAAAAATATCACCACATGGGATATGGGGTAATGGCATGTTTTGCTGAAAATCGAAAGATAATACATCTGTTTTGCTATTTTGTACATTGGCTTCTTCGGATCTTTGTCTGATATCAGTATAAAAGACTTTGGCCTTAGAAACATGAAGTAGTTTTTCAGTTTCCAACTTTTTTTTAAGTACCTCATTTGTTTCAGCTACTATAAGATTTTGAAGTCGGTCACATGTTTGACATGTGTCAGATCGTGGATAACCAAATGATAGTTTATAATTTGTAAGAAAAAATTTACTGTAAAAATCATAGGATACTTTGGTTGTACAGCATAATTATTTTCCTGCATTTGTTTCCATGTATCATTTTCATACTTAATGAAGTAAAGATCGTACATTTTTGATATGTTAAGATCTGCAGATAAATATCTCATAGAATCATTTTTTGTACGACTATAGTGTGAATGGCGGCCAGGAAAACTTTCAATGTGTGTTGAAATTTGGAATATAATTTGCTCATCTTTTTTATTGCCCCTATTATTATGTTTTCCACGTTTATCAACTGGACTTTGCTCGTTATTTTGAAGCAACATTTTTAATTTTATTTTAAAAAAATAAAATATTATTAAATATTATTAATAATTATTTTAACAATCCTTTCAACTCTAAATTTTTTAATTCCCAAAATCAAACAAAAAGCTTTTTTACACACTACCTTTCCTTTGTCATAAATTTTCACTTTATATTTACACACACATGATTTAGGTTTGCTATTATCTTTCAGCCTGTGTCTAATTACTTTATTTATTTTAATTAAACCTGCAATGAATGTATCTTGCCTCTCTTTATTGCCTATTTTATTAAACATTTTTAAAAATGTAATTTTTTCTACATCTCTAACTTTAATAAAACATTTACTTCTGAATTTGCAACATATTTTGGTGAAATAAGACAAGATATTTGTCGCAGAATATGAAAATACCACAAAAATGCCAAAATAATATGAGTATGATAGCACAACAATGATAACAAGACATAATTATAAATTAAATACAGTTTGACCAACATTTGGTGTAACAACCAGACATAACCGGATATGTCCTGTCTTGCACCAAAATATAAACCAGACATCTCTATTTGTACAATAATTCTGTATTTATTTATCGGATTTGTCTGGTTGTTGCACCAATCAACGCACTTTTTTTTTTTTTATATAATCAGTGAAAAACTGAATTTCGCCAAAATATGGATATGTCTAGTTTTTACCGCCAGGTCTTCAATTCAGATTTCCGCGGCTTTTACTTTGCGCACTCACTGTGTTTCAGCGGTTTTTCTACTAAGTGCTAATTCTAAACATTTAATTTTTAGAAATATTTATTATTTGATTTATTCTTCGCGCTCTTATTTTCGATTTCTGCGGTTATTCTATAAAGTGTTAATTCTAAACATTTAACTGTTAGAAATACCTGTTTTTATTATTAATTTTTAATTCTATTTCTATTTTTATCGGTGTTTTTTATTATTTTATTCTTTTTTTAATTTTTAATTTATCTTTTTTTTTTTTTTTTAGTGTCGTTTTAGTTGTAGTTGTAGTTATAGTTTTAGCTGTCGAAGAGATCTAATCTCAGGTAACTAAAAAAGTATCCATACATTTTTGATTCAGACACAGCAAACAATTTATAAGCTTAAAAATGAGTTTAAAGGATAAATTGATTGAGATAGCTCATTATATTAAAACAGAATATCCAGAATTAAATTTTGAGCATGTCTGGGTTTCTGACAGTTGTATAATTAATATTTGCGATTTCATCTTTAAGAAAGATACTGATCACAATTTGAAAAAAATCAATAGTAAATGCTATTAAAAGAAAAAATTCATCTCTTTGTAAATGTATTGAAACTATGAACTGTGATAATGTAGCTAATACATTAGAAATGAATAATAACACAATAATAAAATGTATAGAACATTATAATTACACATCTAACCATTTTATAAATTACAATAACAAAACTTTAATTGATATCTGTAGACACATTAAAGTCACTCTAAATGATGTTAATAGATATAATATGTACAAAGAATGTAAAAAGTACCTCAATCTGCCCTCGTGTCTACAAATGGATAACACAGATAATATTGATTTAAATATTTTTTTGTTTTAATAAAGGCTCTGGTAATGATAATGGTACTTTTGAAAATTGCATTTCTTATACGGTACACACAGAGTTTGAACTTTTGCAAAGAGACAATGTTTTATTAAAATATAGGAATGCATCACCAGAAATTGATTTCATTCTCTTTGACTAAGAGACATCTACTAATACCCAGTAGTACTCCAATTCTACCAGAAAACATAACAGATGAATCTGTTTTTATTACTCTAAATAAAATAACAAACGGAAAACATCATGTACCAACCCCCCTCAGGAATTCTTTCTATCAGAAAACGCCTACAAAGTCTGGTTAGGTCTTGTTAGAAACAAAAAAAATTATTTCCAAAACAATATCACAACCATGATTTTGTGTATTTTGAAGAACCTTTCAAATTTTCATTAGAAGAATGTTCTCTCATGAATCATACTAAATTCCAAGGTGAAATCAATATGGACTAGACTAAATATGCTATTATGTTTAGAAAGCGCATATGAACTGTGAACAATACATGCGTTGTTAATGCAAAAATGGTCAGATATTTTAATAATCATTGCAACGTATACATGTATTGTAGCCATAAGGGGTATAAGACTTTTAAGATTAAAATCCAGCCTGAAAACGGAATGTTAATGGCAGAAATATATAGTTCTGGTTTGAATTATTATCACAATCCTGATGAAAATGATCTCACGAACCACGTGAAACAGTTTTCAGCGAGACTTGAACAAAAAAGTGCTGAAAAACTAAAGCATTTTCCTTCAGGTCACGGGACACGGGAAAAATATTGACACGTCAACATGGCATCATCCACTCAGTTGAATTGTGGCAATTTACAAGGTATTAAATCAGATGATGTTGTCAGAAAAATCAGATCAGAGGCGTTGACTGCAGATGATTATGACAATGATAATTTTCATGATATTCTATTAATGTGTACCGATAAAAACAATTTTGTACAGCATGTCGGTATACTGTCTGTACACTGCTCTAGTAAAGAACAGTTTGACATACTAAAAAAATGATTAAAAATCAAAAACCAGTAACTGGTTATTTGAATGCAACTGGTACATTGGTCAGGAAAATAGACAAAGAACACCAAAAGAGTACTGTATTATCTTGTAGTTGTAAATGGCCCGTTACCTAGAAATTCAAGTAATACGTGTCCCGTGTTTGAAATGATTAATTCAGCACATGACATAATTGCAATTTCACAATGGTTGAATACTTTTAAAGCATTTATTTTAAAACACAGACTGATTTGACCTGTATTCACAAACATGGTGATTTCAGTTATGCACAAATGAATGCTTTGTGTATAGGATGGAATAGTTTTACTTCCATATTTGATTACCTTAACTGGTGTTACAGAGTATTGATTGAAAACAACAACAGGTCTAATGTCACAATCATAAACATCTGTGTGAATCATTACACAAAAATCATAGTAAACCATGTGTATACATATTTTTAATCTGAGACAAACGACAATAAAACTGTAGATAAAACGAAAAGAAATAATATTATTGATTGGATATGTTTACTGTTTAACGCAAAGAGTTTGGAGGACGTTGAAAATTGGTTCAAAATATTTAAAATTATTTTTATTGAAAATGTTCACTAATGAGTGGGTATGGTACATAGGAATGATGATTTTTTTATGTCGATGGTAGCAGTGTATGTGTGGATAAAGGTGAATGTAAGCTTTAGCGAGGTGTCTTATATGATTGTATAATAATGTGTAAGCTGTATAATATGTTTGGTTGTGTGTAGAGGATTAACCATTTTTTATTTCAATTTTCACCAAATGTTCACTACCCTAACATACATATATTTATTACAATTAAAATTTTGATTAACATTGCTCTCTATAATAATTCGTTAGTTTGTAAACTAACGAAATAATATATTTGCATATTAACAATCATGCATCGTGCAATAATGGTTAATCGTTTGTCATAACAAATAATATTTCTTGATTTTATTAAACATAAAATTATTTTTGAAAATAATTAACAATATTTTCAAAATTTAAAAATTTGCAATAAAAAGGAAATCCTAGAAAATATCGTACTATTATTTATGAGAAAAAAAATTAAAAGTGTATGTTAAAAACTATTGATTTTAAACTTGGACACGAAAAAACAAATTCAAAACGAATCAAATCAATATTTCATTCTGTTTACTTTCCGAACAAATGTGCAAATGCATTAATTCCTGAGCTCTGGTTATATAAACATTATATAGTATTTTTTTGTGTACTTAGCTGAATAAAAATATCTAAATTAATACGTATTTTTAGAGCTATTGTGTTTATTAGTTCGTTAAATAATTACAATTAATTATAAAAGTGTAAATCTGAAAAACATATGTATTTTATGTATTTAGGTGTCATTTAATAAAAACTAATTTTCAAAATATGTTAATAAATAATACTAAATTGTAGTTACGGTTTTGAAAAAAAATTTAATACTGGTGCAGCTTTTTTAGATATTACGCAAGCATTTGATCGTGTCTGGAATGACAACTGTACACAACTGTACAAATTAAAATCATTAAATACTCATTCTGCAATTTACAGTATAATTAAATTCTTCCTCTCTGATCGCTTTTTTCAGTTCATATTAATGACTCCAACTCAGAAATGAAACAAATAACAGCCGGTGTTCCTTAATAATTCAAAATTTCACTCTTCCTTTTTAACTTATACATCACAGAATTTCCTACTACACCCAATACAGAAGTTTGTCTTTACGCCGATAACAGTGTAGTCTATTCAAGCTCCAGTGACGTTTTTTTCCCCCTATTGTTCCCTCTGTATTTTGCGTAGCTTGCGCTATTGATAATAATCAATGATGTCTTCTTCATCTGAATCTGAATTCGGCACAGCAAAAAACCGAAAAACCAACGGCATTGCTCGAATAGATTGACACCAACTAATCCGAAATCACGGATATTGTGAACACGTGAATGTAATAAAATAAAACACGTATAATTAATATACGTGAATTAATAAATGCTAAAACACGTGAATACGTATCGGAGTCATAATCACGTGAATAATTTTAACTGGTATGAAAATTTATATTATTTATTATTTCTATCATAATAAATAAATATAAATTTTAGAAAAAGAAATAATTGTAGATTAATGATTTCTAGAAGGTTGTCACATTATATTACATTACAAAAACCTGTTTTAAACACTGATTATCTTCATTTTATCATATTTTATTTAGAGATTTATTTATAATTTACACGTTAGGTGGATTATGGTATCTGTGTAAATATTATAGATTTACATTTTTCATAGGCAACTGAAAAAAATTGATCATTGAAAATAAATTTGAATTCTATGAGATCGAGATTAAGAGATTCGGTGGCCAGATAAAGGAATTTATTGGAAGAAAAGACAACAATATCATCCGCATAAATGAGGCATTTATGATCGAGACTTGTAAGATGTTTTGCGATGTTGCTCATATAAATATTAAAAAGTATCGGGCTAAGGCAGCTACCCTATGGAAGACCGAAGAAAGTGCTACCCATTTGCAGCAAGAATGACAGGAAGCTAGTAAATACTTTTTTTTTTTTTTTTTTAAATATAAGACATTCCTAGCCTAAGGCCATCTATCTAGAGATATTTGACAATTTACATAATAGTTTTAACAGATTAATGTAATAATTAAAAAAAAAAAAAAATAATTTTTATAAGTACTAAGGATATTTAACAATTGGAAAATTTTAAGTTATACAAATGTAACAATTTGATTACAATAATATTCTAGTATTTACATATTTACAATATTTAGTAACTATAGAAACGGAGAGGTCGTAGAGTGATCTGAGAGAAACGCATGTATATGTGAATGAAGAATTGGATGTTGAGATGTGGCGTAGTGTAGGAGTTCATAGGGAAGACCTCCTTTTAATCGACAATAAGTTGGATGAGTGAGAAGGTTATAGTGAATTGCACCTGATGAGTTTGGAAGAGAGAAAAATTAAAAATTTGGAGAGATCATTTTTTTTTTTTTTTTTGTATAGTTGAATTTTTGTTTAGGATGGGGTATGCATTGAGATGTGTTTGTATGCTTGGTGGACATTTGATGATATGTGGAGCCACCAAGTGAGTCGTCAAGAGTTACACATAGGTATTTAACCATCGGATACCAGGGTATATTTTCACTATCAAATTTTAGTTGTAGGGGAGTA
This sequence comes from Pentalonia nigronervosa, assembly GCA_014851325.1. Taxonomy (NCBI): domain Eukaryota; kingdom Metazoa; phylum Arthropoda; class Insecta; order Hemiptera; family Aphididae; genus Pentalonia; species Pentalonia nigronervosa. Next base: position 12,459 of record JACXSJ010004245.1, read on the forward strand.
ATATAGCGACGTAGACCAAAAATAACTCCAATGCTCTTTAAAGCGTTGCTTTTGATCCTCCAATTTTGGTACCAGCGTGAAAGAGTATTTAATAGAGCTTGCAGATTAGTGGTTATCGCTTCGATGTTGCGTGATTCCGGGAAGATGGTTCTATCATCAGTGAAGAGAGCATTATGTGTGCGTGATGATTGGGGGGTGTCGGAAACGTATAAGTTGAATAAAATAGGACCAAGTTTGGAATCTTGAGGTACACCAGCATAGGTAGACTTAAGGTTAGAGGCACTGTCGTTAATTATTACTGAGTATTGTCTATTTGAGAGGAAAGAGCTAATTTTATTAAGAAGATATGTTGAAGTATTTATGTTACGTAGTTTAAAAAGGAGGCCTTCATACCACACTTTATCAAACGCCTTCGAAATGTAAATAAATATTGGGCCAGTGCGACAGTGTATTTCAAACGCAGAGTTGATGTGTTCCGTGATCCGTAGGAATTGTTGAACAGTAGAGTGTTTGAATCGTTAAGATACATACTAGGTATAAGGTTATATGGTTTTCTCTTTCATAAATTTGGAAGTTTTTTTGAAAATTTACGTTTCTTACGAACCAGGACATTATATAATCTAGAACAGTGCAATTATGGTTGTGCTAATTTTTGAATTAAATATGAAACCAATGAATGCGTTGCACCGAATAGAATTTTAATAACATAATATTTATTAAATAAATATATGCTTTAGCGTAAAACAAATATCATATAATTTATTATTAAATTGTTTGTTCTAATGAACAATACAATTATACGTTTATTTATTGTATTCTTCAAAATGTCAGAACAATAATACATCATCGTAAAAATAAAAAAAACAGATGAATCTCTGTGTACTTAGTAACTTTAAAGGGATAATATATAAATCGAAGCGAGCAGTAATTAAATTCATAAGTATTATAACAGTATATGTTTTTTAATATCTACCTACTAAATAATTGTCGACTAATTTTTTAATTAATATAAAACAATTTAGGTACCTATTACTTAAAAATAAGTGAAATGTATCTAATAAATAAAACCAGTTTTATTTCTTTTATTTTATTATCGTTGATATGTGTGCATGTCAATAGCGATTGTAGAGGAGCGTATAATGATTCTGCTACAGATGACAAAAAATGTTGTCCTGTTGCTTGGACCACACCCCAGTTGACCGTAATAAAAGAATCATATACTCAATGCGCGAATAATTGTAAAACGAGATGCTTGAATAAGCGAAAAACTCCTCAATGGCAATGTTTAGCAAATACATTTACTACACTTTATTCTAATTGCAGATGCTGTACAGGTGAGATTCGTAAACTAACTTATAAAGGTTTATACATTAGTAATCTTATAAAACAATATTCAAAAATATATTATTATTTTTTCGTTATTTATAGATACACGAACTTCCAATTGATAGTCTATATACATCAGAACAAAAAACCTGTAAATTAATCAAAAACGATATACGCAGTGCCTACAATAGAAATGTTCAACTTAATGAATTATATTTTTTAATAACATATGGAATTGGTATTTATTAGAATTAAAATAAAACGAATAACAATACTCAATATATTGCATATTTCTTCCGAAACGTATTTTATCCGAAAAATATTATATCTAAAAGATAGGTTAATTTTATGATTCGTGGACATTATTTTCCAACAATTATTTTCGGATGTAATATTTTCGAATAAAATATTTGACGGCTGTTATATTTTCGTATTGAATAATTTCGGATCAAAAACTTTTAAAATATTTTTCGTGTGTAATAATTTCAATAGAAATATTTTCGGATATTTTCATCACCTTTTGAATTGCCACCGAAAGACCGCAACACATCGCTGCGAAATTATAGCTAATATCATTGATTATAAATAGTATAGATAGCTCACTGCAATACAAAATACGCTGCGTAAGAAAATTTTGCCGATAGAGGGCGATAAGGAATTTTGTCAATTATTGTGGAATAAAATAATATTATTTTTAATCGTTACTAATCGTCGTCGGCCGGTCGCTAGTACCATTGATTATAAATAGTTATTAAATATAAATACTATTCATAATCAATGGTTTTAATAGAGTACTATTAGTTTTAATATTAAAGTGAATTTAAATATTAATATTTTACATACACATAACTACTTCATAATTAAAATATCGTAAAAAACAACCAATAGGACACATACAATGTTCTTACCTAAAAGTTTGATGATAGGAAAATCTATATCAATACATGAAAACATAATAAAAAAAAATATTAAAACATTTTATCATTGGTTTTATACATTTTATTTAGTATCACAATATATTATAATATTTATTTATTTATTTTATTTGTTTTGTAGTATCCTCAATTTAGGATGTTGTTTCGTAGATATACAAGGCTTTTGTACATATTTTTCTTTCAGCCATTTACATT
>JACXSJ010004246.1:0-14914 GCA_014851325.1 Pentalonia nigronervosa
TTTACGCAAGGGAGAAAATCGTGGACAAAGTTTTTGAAATCTCCCTGTAAAATGTAATACGGTAAATATTTTTGTGTAAGGGGGAAATGTGTGGACAACGACTGTGTAATCTCCCTGTGATGTGTAATACGGTAAAATCAGTGGTCTTCAAGGGGAACATTCCCCCTTGAGCTTCATGAAATTACCGCGTAAAAAAAAATGAAATGACTGTGAACATACAAATGTATACTACTTTTGGCTTTCAAGTAATGATTTGAATTTATCCCAGTCCATTTGGCCTTGGATAAGACTAAGTCTATCGGGTTTATAAAGAGGAGCTGTATCAATTGTGAAGAGGACAGAAGAATGGTCAGAACAAAGGTCGTCTAAGTTGGTAACTGGTATATAGTCCGTTTGGAATTTTTGTTATGAAAATGTCGAGAATGTCCTGGCTTTTTCTGGGTGAAGAGGGCCAGTAGGTCGGAGAGGGAGGGGCGTGTATTTTATAGCTTTTGACGTAGGTTAGAGTTTTGAGGTTATTACCACGAGGATTATTTGTACGGCAGCCCCATTGTATGTGTTTTGCGTTAAAATCACCCCCTATAATACATTTTTGTCCAAGTGTGTTGAAGAAGTCGTTAAGTTGGTTATGGGTAATTGAATGGTGAGGAGGAAGGTAAGCTGCATAGATGTTAATAGGTATATTATTTAGTGTTAAGGATATACCACAGGCTTGAATATGATGTGACTGGATGTTGGGAAGAGGGTAGAAGATCAGTGATGACCTCACTATGATAGCGGCTCCAGCGTGTGCTGTGCCATCTGGGTGGTTAGTTTTGAAAGTTTGATATCCAGGTAGATAAAAGTTTGAAGAATTAGTGAAGTGTGTTTCAGAGATGAGTGCAATATCAATCCTATTGTTTTAGAGTGTATCTAAAATTTCATTTTTGTGGTTTGCGAGCCCATTCTAGTTCCAGGTTAGGATGAGGAGAGACTTAGATGTAGGATTATTTGGCTTTATTAATATTTGTGAGATTTGAGAGGACAGTGGTGAGGAGTGCAATTAGAGGGTTTAGGATGACTTTGAACTCGTTGATGAATTTAAGAAGCTTGCTTTCATTGTTGTTGGAAGACATGGGATTAGGTTTTGGAGGTAGATGACCCTCAGTTACATTTGTATACGAACGTGGCTGCGGCTTGGACGAGAATTCGGTAGCTGGGGGGTGTTGTTGGGATTGTTCGACGTTGACGGCAGAGTTGAACGGCAGTGGTTGTTGAGATTTCTTGCTTAAAAAGTTGTTGTGCTTGCGAGTCAGTTGCTTGTATACTGTGCATCCTTTATAGTTGGCTGGGTGTGCACTTTTGCAGAGGGCGCATTTAGCCGGAAGTTCTGGAGATTTTAGACAGGTGGTAGAGAGGTGATTTGCACCACACTTGACGCACTTGGGGTTGTGAGCGCAGTAAGTGCGGGTGTGGCCGTAAGATTGGCAGTTTTGACACTGTGGTATTTGTCGCTTTTTGTATGGTTCTTCAATTTTGATTTTCGTGTGCAAAAGAGAGGTTATGGAAAAAATATCGCTATCATTATCGTTTGGGTCTAAGTCGACAAAGAAGAGAGGTAGAGGTGTTTTAGTTTGTTGGTGTCTGACATTGGTGACGTTTCTTATAGTGTGGCCAATTTCTTCTATTGCGGATGCGATGTCAGCCTCCGGAGTAGAGGGATGGAGGTTTCTGATTACTATCCATAGGGGCTTATCAAATTGTGGCTGATATGTGTGGTATTGAGCGTTGGTTTCTTTTAGGTAATGAATTATATTTCTGTAGCTGTTAGGAGTATCTGCTTGGATTTTGAGGTGAGTAGTGGTCTATTTGCACGAGAAACTATCAGGAGCAGAGACTTCTATTAGGTGGTTGCGTAGTTCAAGGTAATCGTGGACGCCTTTGATGAATATGGGTGGAGGTAAAATGATTTTAGGTGTGACTTCGGTGGTATTCTGTTGCCCCTGATTTGAGGTCTCTGATTGAGCGTCAATTTCAACATTATTGTTGGTATTGATGTCGTTGACGTCGTCCGTGGATAGTGGTGCGAACCGGTTTGGTGTAAAAAAAAGTTTAGTTTTTTAGAAGTTATGATAGGCGGTGATTGCGATGGAGAGGAGGATGATGATGAAAGGAAACGTTTATTTTCATTGTTACTAGTATTTCTACTAGTAACAATTCAATTTTTCACAATCTTAATTGGGGATACAATTGGCTTTGGTTTTGGCATATCGCAGGTTTGTTGTTATCTGAGGACCAAAGGTCGCCGCACGATACGGTGACCGTGGACTTGCGTAGTTATGTAATCTTGTGGTTGTTACGTAACAGAAAATATTTGTTGTGATATTTAGAAACTATAATAGTAGAACTAGTAAATAATTATACTACTGCATTTGAGGAGGTAGCTCTTCCCGTAATGTGTGGATTGATCCCTGGTAAGACGTTGACGGGGAAGAAGAGTCGTACGAAGCAAAAGTGATATTTTATTCTTTTCCGATGCAAGACAGAGGCACAATGGAGCGTAATACGAGAGAAGCATCGAAATGCGTGCGCGCTGTCGGACTGCTTGCGCGAAAGTGTATGTTATATTTACTTTGAAAATTTAAAACTATACAAAACTTCTTTATACATACTTTGTAAATTGTTGGGAAACCACAATGCCACTTGGGAAACCAAGTGCAGAACTTGGTTTCCCACAAATATATGAAGCAATGTCATTAAACAGATTTGAAACACTACGTCGGTTTTTATATTTTAATAACAATAATACAATGTTTGATAGGGGCAACCCAAATTTTGATCGTCTACATAAAATTAGGCCACTAGTACACCATTTAAACTCTAAATATTCGAATATTCAATGCAGAGAATATTTATCTGTAGATGAGCAACTTTGTGCTACTAAAGCTCGAAGCTATCTTAAACAATATCTTCCAGCAAAGCCCCACAAATGGGGTTATAAGTTATATGTGTTGTGTGATGATGAAGGCTTTTCGTACAAGTTTGAAATTTACACTGGTCAAAAGAATGAGGCAAGGTTTCGTCATCAAAATGAACCAGATTTAGGTGCTAGTGCTAACGTAGTTATAAGACTTACAAAGAGATGTGCCACAGCACAAAAGTTATAAAATATACTGTGATAATTACTATTCTAGTATTCCTCTCATGGAATATCTGTATCAAAAAGGAATATTTGCTTTGGGAACAGTACGGCGAAATAGACTGCCAAACTGTCAGCTACCAAATAAAAACAAATCAAAAAATTATCAAGAAGCGCATCAATTGAACAGGTAACATCTTATAAATCAGCATCTATATCAGTAGTTTTGTGGAAAGACAATAAGACAGTAAGTCTTTTATCTACATATTGTGGAGAACTTCCAAAATTAACTAAAAAACGGTTTGATAAAAATTGAAAAAACAAGTTGAAGTTGATTGCCCTCATTCGATAAAAGAATATAACCGACACATGGGAGGCGTAGACCTCCTTGACAGCCACATTGGAAGATACAAAATAAAAATCAAATCCTGTAAATGGTACATACGACTCTTTTACCATTTATTGGATATGACCATTGTCAATTCGTGGATATTGTATAAAATAGTGTGTGAAGTTAAAGGTCAGGTTTCTCAATACACACTTGCCGGTTGGAGAAAAGACTTAGCCTATACATTGTCTAAATTTGGAGAACATAGACCAACAAAAGGAAGGCGATCAAACTCACTGGAACTGAAAATTAAAAGTACTCGTCCACAATCATTTCGACCAACAAAAGACATAAGGACAGATATGATATCGCATTGGCAAAACTTGGTGGACAAACGAGGAAGATGTAAATTTCCAGGTTGTAAAGGGTTCACAAATATACAATGTAAAAAGTGTCAAGTTTTCTTGTGTTACAATAAGACACAAAATTGTTTTAAAAAATGCCATTGTACATAAATCAATAATAAAAAAAAATGATATGTATATGTATGATAAAAAATATCAAATAGTTATGAAAAGTGTTATTTTTTTTTTAACAAGTATAAAGAAATACTTGCATTCAATCATACTTTATATTTAAATTAAGTATTAAGTTTTTGTTATGTTTCAGATTTCAAATTGATTTTCTTTTGTTGCATATTGTTGTAATTATGCAACATGTTAAAATTATAAGTTTTTCATAAAAAAAAATTGTTTTACATTTTTTTAATTATTTTTTTCAGATTCTACACCTCAAAATTAGTTTAAAAACATTTTTCTTTTTAAATTTAAAAAAATCATGCATTTAAGGGTTTAAATGGTTATCAATTACTTCTTGTCTAAATAAAGCGCCAAGATCTTGAGTTATTTTTGGTATTTGTGACTTTATTGTATGTTTTTTTACGATATCAGGATATTTATTACAAGCAATGCATTTAATATAATGTTTTCCGTGTCAGTGCATATGCTGAAATGTTTTAGATTCAGAATTATTTTTTAAGGTAGGTTTACATGAAATTATCGTTTTAATATCACTAGTAGTACTAGTACTTGTGACATTAGAGATTTCGGTTGTAGTTGTGACATTAATGTTGATCGTGGTAGTTGTGGGTGTTGGGACATTTGTGTTTATAATGTTACTGATGTTAGTTTTTGGTAGGCATGAAGTGCTTACTGATGATAACCATTTGGTTAATGAGTCATTCATATTATTATTTCGTTTAGCCATAGCCTAAAAAACAAATTTATTACTGATTGGTTGTTATTACGCTTTATGATTTACGAGTACCTCCTACCTAAAATTAAATGCTCTTAGTTTGGTTTAATTAGATTTATTATTTTGAAAATATTTCTCTAGCTTATAAGGACATTACAATATGTATAGATAAAAATAGTTTATACATAAAATCAAAGTCGCAGTAAAATACGGGAATCTATAATAATCTACCTTTTTATTTTGACACATAAAATAATATTTTTTTATGTATAGGTATTTCAAATTTTGTTTATTTGTTTACTTACGTTTTACTGAAAACTCGTCGCGCGTCGCTGCCGGCTGTCATTGTTTTTCAGTGGTCGTTTGTCACAAAATGTAAAAATAAATGACAAAAAAAAATATTTGTAAACGATAACGAATACGCGAGTATATTATCGCGAGAGCAGATAACAGAGCGTCTCGCCTCGATGTGTACTGCTGCCTACCGGCATAATATAAATCTATAGGTAATAATTGTAAATATACTACGGAATATTATCGGTATTCGACATTACGAATTCTTAGAAAATCCAAACTCCAAAGAGTTAGATCTTGCCTACGATTTTTAATAATAAACATAGTTTAGTAGATTCATCGCTTTATAATCAATTACGCAAAAATTAATTATCAAGTGCGCATCTAGCTTTTCCAAGTACGCAAAATAAGCCCAACTGCGCTTTAGAATAAGCCCTGGTCAGCACTACTACAGGCACTACTTGGAAGAACAGTAGTTTCTACAGAAATGTATAATATAAATAAATAAATATGTATAGATATTAAATTAAACTTAATAAACAAAATATAAAACTATTGGAGTATTAGACAAATGGACTTACCTAAGTTCAATGATTTTTTTTTCACAAAACTATCAAGACTACCTCTATACTTTTTAATTTGTTCTTGCATTTTTTGTCTCATTTTCCTTTTGGTTGAACCACTTGGGTATTGTCTTGACGCCATAATTATTATGTAGAATAGTATTGAAATAATATTAAATAATATAACTATACGTCTATGTACTATGTCAACTTTATTATGTATATTTTACGAATATTAGTGTTCATTAAACAATGGTGATAGCCGACTGGCGATTAGTCAACTAATGAATGAAGAACGAAAATAATAAATATCGAACAAGTATTATTATTTATTAATTAATAATTAATAAATAATAAGAATTACTATAAATAGTAACAGTCCCCACGACACCATTCCCTCACTCGTCAGCTATAGCTCGTCAAGTTGCGATAATGAATTTCTATAAATAGGAAGAAAATTGGATATTTAAAATACTATTCTTGGTCCTCATTTATATTTAGCTATGATATCGATTAAAAAATCTATTTTATAATCAAAAGCCATAAAAATGATTTTTTAATATTATTAAATCAATAACTCGTAGTATAATAATATATTTCATAGGTTATTAACAATAACAGTATAATTATACTTTATAGCATAACTATCTCATTTTAAGCTATTCGTAGTTTTTTTATTACAAAATATAGGAAAAAAAAACAATTTTTATTGTTCGTCCACCGAGCAGTCACTTGCATTATTAGGGGGCCCCAATAAATCGGAGGCCCTAAAATTTCACTTTGCCAACTTACCCGCTAGTTGCGCCACTGGTCACAACGAAAACGAAATCTAAAGACGACTGACATTGAATAAATGATATATTGTCACAGAAACAATAACAGTGAAGATTATGATAAGCAAAAAAAAATACCAGCTAAATATAGATTTAGAACATGACCGCCGGCGACCAATATATAGGCCCATATCATTTTTAAACCACGTGCCAGCCGGTGACCTAAGACATTTCTTATCTTTTTATTATTATACAAGGTTTACTGATTAAAACTGTATAAATTTTATCAAAATCGGATAATTATAGTTATTTTTATAAACGTAAGCAGTTACGACAAATTATGTAAAAATATTATAGCCCACCACGCTCTGAAATGACTTGGGTCGCCGGCGGTCATGTGGCAGTAGAGATTACAATCCGGGATCTCGAATCCCGGGTTCCCGGCTACTTTTAGGTACCGAGAATACCGGGACTAGTATAAATAAATCTCGCGATTCCCGGGACTGTGTAACAGCACTCTATAATTCAATTTCCCGATTATGAATGCCGATTAACGTGTTTTTAAGATTAGATTATATTATGTTATGAGATTATATATTTTACGACCAATCGGTATACGTGATTAGTATATGCTGTTCTTTGAATACATTCAATACGTAGGCCGTAGCGCTACAGTCACCAGTCACGTTCATGACTCATGGATCTTTTTTTTAATATTTAACTTTGATACTTTTATTATAAAATGTCACGTGATAGTGTTTTTATTAAACACAAAAAAGATTTAGATACATCGTCGGCGTGGAGTCATTTCCTAATTGCAAACGATGGAAAAAGTGCGCGTTGTAAACGATGTTTAGCCGTATTGAAGACATTGGGAGGATCAACAAAAGGTTTACACACGCATTTGTCATCCAAACATAATTTTAAAGTATTATCTGAAAGCAATTGTTCATCAACTGGGTATGGACATGGAGAATCGTTAGAAGAAAATTCGATACCGTCACCAGTTAAACGAAAGTTAATTGAATATTTTATTAAGAGTGATACACTAGATCATGTTTTGGATCGAATGACAGCTTTGGATGGTTTCCCATTTATTGTTTTTATAACTTCTAATGATTTAAGACAGTTATTAATATCCAAACGTTACTCTGATTTACCAAAATCAGCCGTAATAATTCGAAATCGTGTAGTAAATTTTAGTTTAACAATCAGAAAAGAAATAATTGACGAATTTAAACGGTTAAAAAATACAGGTGAACGATTTAGTTTAACTTTTGACGAGTGAACTTCTACGGCCAACAAGTGTTTTATGAATATTAACGTCCATTCGCAAACAAAATTTTGGAGCTTAGGTCTTTTTCGAGTTAATGGTTCGACGACAGCTGAAAACTGTATTTGTGTATTGAAAGAACGACTTGTCGATTTGATATTTCATTAGAAGAAGATATTGTCGCAATTGTAACCGACGGACCAAATATTATGTGAAAAGTAGGAAAACTTGTTGACACTGAACACCAGTTATGTTTCGTGTATTGTATTCATTTAGCTGTTTGTGATGTACTTTATAATAAAAAAAAAATATTTGAGATAAATCAACTGCAAATGATATAAATGAAGATGACGATGAAGAATTTGATGAAGAATTTGACTTTCCGGATTCAGGTTTAAATATTATTCCGCAAAATGATATTATTCAACACATGCCAGATTTAACCAATGAATATAATATTAATGTGGTAATTAAAAATATACGTAAAGTTGTAATGTATTTTAAAAGATCTCCGACAAAATATGACACTATACTTTAAAAATATGATAAAGCAGAGCATGAAAAAGAAATTAAACTACTCCTGGATTGTAAAACGAGATGGAATAGTCTTTTTGCTATGTTAGAACGTTTTATCCTTTTAAAAACCAGCATTTAAAAATCGCTTATAGATCTCAACCATTCAGTCAGTTTAGAAGATTCTGATTATAACTTAATTACTGAGATAACAGATGTACTTGCTTCTATTAAATTGACAGTGGAAGCAATTGGTCGTCGCGATTCCAATTTATGCACTGCTGATGCTGTATTTAAATTTCTTTCCAAGGAATTGTCAGGAAAAATTTAGTACTTGCTAATAAAATGAGGACATGCTTGAATGATCGTATAAAAAAACGACGACGTCCAGAGTTGTCTGGCGTATTGAGTTATTTACAGAATCCTTATGATGACTATGATAAAATTACATATTTGAAAGATATATTTTTAATCCCTGAAAATGATTTTATTAGAAAACAAATAATAAAATTAATTGAAAGGATACATTATAATGAAAACCTAATGACACCTAATGAAGAAGAACAATATTGTTTTGAACAAACAGAAAGTGAATCTATTACACTCACTCAATTGATATAGAAAGAAAAGTTGGAGCTTGAAATAGGAAAAAGTAAAAGAACAATTGATCCTATAACACAAAAAGAAATTGATTTGATAAAAATAATCAAAAAGGAGATGAATTTATTTAAAAATGGAGGAACTCGCCGCATTACTTACAGCTAGCATTTAAGTACTTAATGTCTATTCCTCCTACAAGTATCGAGTCCGAACGTACATTCTCAGCAGTAGCCTATATTGGAAACAAAGTATGAAGTAGACTGGGAGACAGAACATTAGATGCTCTACTATTTCTGCATTCATATTTTCAAAATAATTAGAACCAATGTATATTTATAGACTTATTTAAGTAATATAGACTATTAATTAATATCTATTCTTATGTATAATAATACAAATATTTAAATAAAACAAAATTGTGCATAATTCTTTTAAATATTTTCTTATTAAATTTCGGGATAATCCCGGGATCCCGGGATTAATAGCTAAATATTCCGTAATCCCGGGATCATAAAATTGGGCCGGGATTGTAATCTCTATGTGGCAGCCAACGTTTACCTTTTTAGTAAATTATTTTTATTCAGACTTCCACTGTTAAAACGGCATTTCCAACAACATGAATACTACGTCTGTTACTAGATTCATAATTATGATTTTTGGCACAATAAAATCAGTGGCGTTTTCTTTGGGTGTTAACGCCCTATAACGTGTGTAATATTGCAATTTGTAATTCATATTACATAGTTATACAATTTTATTTACAAAATCCCAAAATAATTGTTTTGTAGGTACTCTTCTCTATAAATAAAATAAATAATCAACTAATAAACTATAACGCGCTATGGCGTGATTACGGAATATTATGTATTGTGTTGTGTAGGATGTTAATGTTTTGAACAACAACTCGTGGTATCTAATATTCCATATTCGTAATTTGTCGTAACATTGTTGGCTAACTTCGGTGCAATGTTAATAGTAGACTAGGTCGTTGAAAATGAAATTAACGACCAACCACTACTCACTAACCTTTACACTGCTTGGAGCACCAAAGTCGGGCTCTTGAAAAGTGAGCACTGGTGGCCGATGGGTGGAGCTCAAATATTGTCGGGGCCAGGGGTTCTCAGATTTTCTAGCATTGTTCTGTATTACCGGGTGACGCGACGGCATGCAGTGCGTCTTATGACATGGATGTGATAAAAAAAAACAACAGTTAGTCACCAAAATAACAAAAAAATCTTCATTTAATAAAGACTTGTATTTCGCATTAATGTCGGCTAACATACTCTTGAATAAACTTTCGAATGAAAGTTTCCGTAATTTTTTGGAAATGTATACTGGGAAAGATGTCCCAACAGAAGCAACATTAAGACTTGGATACATTAATGAAATTTTTGAAGAAACTAAGGATAAAATTTAATTTGAATTGTCAGGTAAAAAGATATGGGTTAGTATTGACGAAACAACAGATATTGAAGGAAGATTTGTTGCTAACATGATTGTCGGTATTCTCGAGGTAGATTGTCCAGGTAAACAATATTTGGTACATTCGGAGCTTTTAGAAAAAACAAATTATTCGACAATTAGTAAATTGTTTAACAAGTCTATAGGACTTATTGGTGTTCAACACGACAATGTTTTGTTATTTACATCTGACGCGGCTCCTTACATGGATAAAGCTGCTAATTCCTTAAAAGCATTGTATTCTAATATGGTCCATATTACGTGCACTGCTCATGGTCTTCATAGAGTAGTAGAGGAAGTAAAAGGGAAATTCAGTACTGTTGACAAAGTGATTTCTAGTTTCAAAAAAAACATTCCAAAAAGCTCCAAATCGTGTCCAAATTTTTAAAAATGAAGCACCTAATTTAAATTTACCACCTGAACCAGTAATTACACGTTGGGGTACGTGGATGAATGCCTCAAATTATTACTGTGAAAATTTGAGAATTATTCGTAAGATAATTGAAAAACTAGACGCAGATGATGCTATTAGTATTAAAGAGGCCCAAAAATATGTATCTAAAGATGGCATCGAAAGAGACTTAGCTTACATAAAATCAAATTTTTCAATATTGACCGTTTCTATTACCAAGCTACAAGAAAAAGAACTACCTCTATCTGATGCTCTAAATATATTTGAAAATGTAGAAAGATAATTTCAAACTCTTCAAGGGCCAATTAGAAAAGCTATTTTAACTAAATTTAACAACGTCGTCAACAAGAATATCGGCCTCAAAATTGTAAAAAACATTTTAAATGTGTTATCGGGCCATCAAAGAAACACTGAACTTGAACCTGGACTACCTGAAGACCTATTAACGGAGGATCTCGTTTACATTAAGTCCGCACCAATTACATCAGTAGATGTCTAGCGATCGTTTTCGATGTACAAGAGTTTACTCAGCAATAATCGAAGGTCATTCAAATTCGAAAACTTAAGTAAACATCTCATCATACAATGTAATTTTCAAGGTAAAAATAAAAAAATCATATTTATTTAATTAAGCTAAATAAACTATAGGTTTAATTTTTTTATAGAATAACCAAAGAAGAGGTATGATTTCCCACATCGATGATATTTGTAACGAGGGGTGGAGTATACTACAAAAATTAAAAAGACTTGTAATATGTAAAATTTTAAGTTTTAAACTGAATTAATAAATTAATAATAATTATGTAGATAGTGATTTATATTTGTCATATGTAATAATTTATTACAATTTATTTCTAATAAATTTTCTTATGTTTATTTTTTTGCATATTTTAATGTTTTTACCGCATATTTAAGCGCTTATATGAATGTTTTTAAGAACATATCATTGCGCTATAACAACTTTTTTTAGAGCTATAAGTCACGAGCCCTGGTAATAACTAATAAGTGTGCTTTATAATGAAAACCAAATTTGAAATAAATATAAAAAATATAACAACTGAACGTAATAACAGCATGTTTTTGATGAAAGAAAAATATGTTTTTTTAATAAGTGAAGTGAAATGTATTAAAAAAGGAAAAAAAATCTCCAGAAGATTATTGGGACCTTTTCCGTTAATTCACTACCACTATTTTTTTTGGTTTTTCCTGTATCTTATGTTATTGACTTATCTTATCGCTTTCAAAGAACACTCGTAGGGTCAGTCAATGGTTGCATTTGAGTAGGTAACCACGAATTTCCTTACTCTAGCTAGCGAATGCGATACAAAGAATAATGCAGTGAGTTTTTTACAAACTCGTGGCATTTTGCATAATCCGAGATTATGTAAAAATAAACATGAAATGGTTTTGCAACTCACTGAAAAACAAGATCGTTGGTGTTGTTCAGAACGTGAGTGTCGACAATACGCGCCATTGCGTGCGGATAATTTTCTGGCTAGTTCTCGTCTCGACTACAAAACAATAGTAATGTTTATTTATTGTTGGAGTAAGGAATACACTTCAATAAAGTTTTGTGAGGAAGAACTTAACATGAACCACAACACAACAGTGGACTGTAACATGTACATGCGTGAAGTCTGTGAATACACTTTAACAAACAATAGTGCTAAAATAGGTGGTGTTAATAGAACTGTTGAGATCGATGAAAGCTGTTTCAGTAAACGTAAATATAACAGAGGAAGATTCTTACCAAATCAATGGGTTGTAGGTAGTATTTGTAGGGAAACCAAAGAAACTTTTCTAGTTCCTGTTCCCGACAGATCAGCACGAACATTGTTGCCAATTATTATTGAACATGTTGCTGCAGGCACGACAATAATTACTGATGAATGGCGCTCCTACCAAAGGCTAAATCAAACTTTTCACCACATGACCGTGAATCATTCTATTAATTTTGTAGATCCTAATACTCTGGCTCACACTAACACTATTGAGAGTTCTTGGGGCAAAATAAAATCTCGAAATAAAAAACAGTGGGGTACCTACCGACCAATGCTGAATAGCTACTTGGTCGAGTACATGTGGCGTAAGCGTTACGGTCCTAATAATTTATTTGAAACAATGCTACAACATATTGCACACTTCATTCCCCCAGGATCAAAATAATATAATATAAGAATAATCTAAAAAAACGGAAAATCCAAAAAAAATAGTGGTAGTGAATTAACGGAAAAGGTCCGATTATTGGTTAGTACAACGGTATGATGTGAAAGAAGTGCAAGGTAATGAAAAACTTATACGTCCAATGAAAGATAATTCTAGTATCCAACGACCCGGCAGGGTCGCGCTAAGTATAAAAAAAAAACGCCTTAAAATGAACGCATCGGCAATCACAACGCGTGACAACTGCCGGGTATAATTACAGGAAGCATCTGAAATCACGAAAAAAAAATAGTTGACAATGCATACCTAATTTCTTGTACAATAATTTAGTTTGACAATGCACCAATCTTATTGGAAATGTTTCGTAGAAGTGCATGCTGCACTTTTTAATCCGATCTGAACATTATAAATGGAGTTATAGCCAAATATATTATGAATTTTTATGGTAAAAAAAGAAAATGTTATTCGATAATATTCCCTGCGGCCCGCATGAAGTTCCCCGCCCACTGAGGAGATACACACACACACTTACCGTACGCGCGTGCTTTGTCACAGCGCTTGCGGTGGCGGTGTTTTCAGTTAATACGTAACGGCTCGCGTATATTATCATTTATCAATATTGTTCTTTCTTGCGTCGACCGTCGTCCTTCTTGCACGTCCAGCGTTATATTGTTTTATTGACTGACGTATTATAAGTTATAATCTCAAATACACGCACGTTATTTTAACCGTGTATTATTGTATTGTATTGTATTATTATTTTAACTGTGTGTAATTAATTTTGAGAATGACTCGTTATTCTTTAAGGAAAATAAAACATAAACGTCGAAAAAACTATTTAAATCTTCGGGATGAAGCTCTCGCTTATCAAAAAATATATAGAACTGTTCATAAATCTCAACCAGGTGCACGTAAAAAGCATGATGTCTTGTTTGCATTTAAAGGTTCACTTGAAAAGTGGACTAATAAATTAATACCCAATTTGAATCTTCCTCTCGGAAAAACTAGACCCATTATTGAAAAAATGATCAAATGGGTTTTAATTCAAAGAAATAGCAGTATAAAAACGTATACTAAAAATGTTAAACTCTTAAAAACGCATATTTCAAGTATCAACTACACAGTGGCTGTGCCAAAAAATGAACAATTAAATTTTGATTTATTGTGTTCTATACTAGGTCAGTCAAAGCATAGCAAAAACACTGAACCATACTTTTTTGAATATGCTTATAAAGTATTACCTGAATCATATCATGAAAAATTAGAATTAAATGACAAAGGGCAAATTATTAATTTATTTCCTCCTATAAATGCTAATAGTCCAGAAATTGCATGGCACTGTAATAGTGTCGTATGTAATTTGCAATGTTCTTACATTATACCGAGATTCTTAAAAATATTAAAACTGCTTTTAAGCTTGAGGCTAGAACAATTCCCTAATAAGAGCAAAAATTTTGATCTATGTACTAACAAATTTAGTAGGTCTACAAAGTTAGGACATTCAATTGTTTGTCACCAGAATTTCAGCTGTAGCTCTACTCTTTAATTTTTAAGAAATCTAGGAACACATTTTCCAAGTATAAGAAATATAGTTACACTTGTGTATAATTTACGTAGAGAACAAAACATTATCTTAAAAATTGACAAGGCTTTTTGCACAGCAGATGTAAAAACATTACAAACTATAGAAAGTCACACAATCTAAAATGTAAATAGTTTTTACATAAATAATTTTAATTTTGAAAATGAAGATGATATAATTGACAAGTTCACTCTAGCTTTTAGTGCCTATTATAAAAAATCAAGTGACCTACCCATATACGTGTGTTTCTGTTGTCATAAATTGTGTTTTCATAGAGAAGTTATTACAATAATGAATATAAAAACTTCTGTCAATAATGAAATTTGGAATAATCTTTTAGAATTAGTCTCTACATATGGCTTTCCAAATGAATTTATTTGAAAATATTGTTTAAAAATGTTACGGTTGTCAAAAATACCACCCACCAGTATAATTAATGATTTATATTCGCCATCAATACCTGATGTTATATTGTCATTAAACAGTTTTGAAAAGATATTAATTCAACGTGCAAAGGCTTTTCAAGTTATTGTTAGAATGGAGTCTATTTCTGGTAGGCAACAACCCCGGTGTAATATGA
>JACXSJ010004247.1:0-14909 GCA_014851325.1 Pentalonia nigronervosa
TATATATATATATATATGTACCGAAATTAGTTATTTATACATATGCGAGATTGCTGGTGATGAGGGATAGGGACGTGTAAATTGAATTATCATCACTCTCGCTGGGTATATTTGTGAAAACATATTTGCAATAATATTGAATAATACATAAACAATATTCTTATACACATAAAAATAATTTAATTGTTTTAACTCCAAATTAGGATGTTAAATACCTATTAGTTAAATCAACTGCATATTCATTTATATTAACCACAATAAAACGTTGACTGGAGCGTACAGTGTTGAGAAATTATATTACTCATAATAATATCCAAAATTAGTTAATTTAGAAAATTTTAATTATTCAATATAATATAATATTGGTAGTTGATTTGATAAAATATAGAATATTGTTTTAAAACATGCGGTTAATTCATATAGAATTAATTTTGTTGTTTTTTTTGTCTCCAAAATAATGTTAAAATTATGTAATCAGGGTATTCTTTTTACAAAGTATTTCTTTGTCATATATGACAAATTTATGTCATATATATTTTATGAAAAATTATAATATACTTAACCTAAAAATTAAAGTGTAATTTGTTTTCAAGTGAAACATGCGTATAAGAGGAGATATTTTAACTTCTTCAAAGATTTTAAATAATTTAGAAAAAACATTTTCATTTAGCTCTTTCCTTCCAAAAAAAAAAAAAATAAATAAATAAATAAAATAAAAATAAGTACGCCCCCAAGACCTAGCCGTATTATAGAACTTAAAATGCACGAAGGTTTTTAATTTTTTTTCACAAACACTATGTGTAAGTAAGTACCTATGGGTTAGGCCTAAAAGGTACATTTTGTTTCTACAAGTACATAGTTCCTTGTAAGTAAGTAAGTTAAGGCGTTAGGTTAGTATTAACATAGATTAAATATACTAGTATATTTAATCTATAATATTAAGCAGTATAGTGGTACATATATCTTATGGTGTGGGTTCAAATCCTTGAAGAGTGGCGAATTTTTTTTATTTTTATTTTACGGAGATTAACCATTGCTTCGTATCTTGGAGTTATTTTAACTATAACGAAATTTCAATTTAAAACCACTTAAAAATTTCAATTTTGAATCGATTTTTGGGTTATTTGGACTACAACACAGTTTTAATTTGAAACTAATTTAAAAACTCAATTTACAACATTGTGAAAGTTAATTTTACTACGTTAAATCTTAAAACAGCACTACACTGTATTTGTCTTAAAAGTATATTTGAAGTCATTTTAATTATGTTGAATAATAGTAAAATCAACACTTATTGAGTTTTAAGTCAAAATCAACGTTCGAATGTATATGACATTAACAACATACTTTTGGAGTTAAAATAACTAACGATTTTTACATGTGTGTTTGCTATGTATGTTTCAATGTCCGTATATAGATTTTTTTAACTAAGGTTAGTAGTGCGGATACAATATATTTTTAAATTTGCGTAAAAAATGTTCTAGTTAATCATCAAAATAAATGGATAAGATGTAACAATACATCTATACATTTTGAGCACTGACATCGTGATGGCAAAAATGTTAACACTATAATAGTAATGGAATAAAAATTTACAGAATATAATAAAATAATACTTAAATATAATTTTAAAAAAAACCTTATGATATCCCGATAAAAACACTCCGTTAACATATACTCCGTATATATAACTCTAAGAAAAAAAAAACATGAATATAATTACTTTAAAATGTGTGATATAAGGTAGAATCTAAGTAAATAGTCTGATATTTAAAATATATTCAATATTAATTAATCCAAATTTAATTGAAATTAATCCAAATTTAGTTAACTTAGCCGGGAGATTCAGCCTAAAATTGTATAGTTAAGCTTTAATGCAATAAATAACTCTTTTAAAATAAATACATTTTTGTCCGGAAAATTGAGCATAAAAATCTATAACCTAGCATTATGTAGTATATGTATTAATAATACAGACCCTGTTAAATTATTTTCTGCCAATTAAACTAAATTTGGATTTAACTTCAGTTAAAAATAATTCATATACTAAATAAATATAAATAATTAATTTCTAATAAATTTGGATTAATTACTATTAAATATATTTCACACATTAGGCCATTTACTTAGATTCTACCTTATATCACAAATTTTAAAGCTATTAATACATTGATTTAAATGTTCATAGTGTAAATAATTTGTGGATATTTTAGCAGCATTCCAAAACTTATTATAGTTAGAATATTCTTGTGAATGCATTATAATATTAAAATATAAATATAAATTATAAAAATATTCTAAAATTATTTTATATTTGGTATTTATATTTAATATTTACAATGTTTTATATTTGGTAAATCTATAATATTATGAAAACTTTAATGTTATGGGATTTTTATCAGAAATATTTATATTGATAGTTTAGGAACATAAATCACACTTGAACTCTACATTTAGGTTTCATAAGAAAATATTAATTTGATAACGATTAAAGTATATTATCCCACCGACGCTGTTCTTAGCAGTAGACTGATTTTTTATAAACTAAATTCTCCAATCATAACTTTTCCCGTTTGTTTTTCGTTATTTAACTTAATTGTAGTAATTTTTTTCTGTAAACTGGTACAATTACATGGAAAGTTCACCCCTTCACCTTCACCCAAGTTAGTTAGTAGGTACCTACTATGTTTTTTTTAAAGATGTGCATTAATTAAGTAGATTTGACTTAGACTCTATCTATAGCTTCTCGCCTTTCATAAAATCACTCATCTGGTATACCAATTCATCGCTATTATCGCGAAACAGTTTGGTTTTAACATTTGTAGTGAATTCTAGTGACAATCTTGAAGAACATTTCTATGGTGAATTTCGGGCCACTTATGGTCCAGCTTCCTCGTCATTATTAATAAATCCTAATTACTATTCCAATAATTTAATTTCGTTTCGAAAATAAAAAAAACAAAAAATGTTCAAACAGTTTGTTAGAACAGCTAAGTAGTAAATATATTCAATAATAATTTATTATGAATAATAAAAGATTTTAACTGCATATTAAATTTAATATAATAATAATATTATGGGTAATACGAATATTAAATAGAGTTATATGAATAATATCATACATTTTTAATTTAAAAAATCATTAACTACAGTTCTTTTCAAGTAACTTTTATAATTAATTAAATTAAATTATTATTTTAAAACAATGACTAATTTTTTGATAATTTGTCCTACCTCGCCACTACCTTGACACAAAACAAAGGAACTTTATTCGCTAAAGTGTGAATAACAATATTAACAAGTAGATTCTGAATTTCACTCGTTCCTTCAATCTATAACCATATATTATAACCTACACATATTACATATATTTGTGCGTAAATTCAAATATAAATAAGCCACTAATAAATTTATATCAATATAGTATATAATAATTAGAAGCCGGAATAATATTCTCTTAAAATACCCAAATAAGATGTCAATGTTCTCTTAAATATTTGTTATTATTAAATTAACTTCAGACTATAAAATTACATAAATATATATTATTAATTATTATATTTGAGCTACTCCAACACAAAATATCGAAAATCTATAAAATTAATCGATATATTCCCTAATAATCTTTATTATACGAAATATTCTTTTATTTTGACACATTTTCAAATATACAAATAAAAATTGCCATTGAATTATACGATTCACAATTCGTAAAGATTTCAAATCCCCGTTTGGCTGCATAGACTCAAAATCTTGAATTTTGAAAAATTTTGAATCCCTACCTCTAAACTAATATTACATGTACAATAATTTCTAAAAATGCAATGGTATGTACTATTGTAACCTGGCCTGGACAAAATATTACTCTCGGCAAGATTTCCAAGCTATTTCTGCGCCTACCACTCATACATATTTACATTCCTTAGTACTTAATTTACACAAACGTAAAATATGTATTGATTAACTTATATTATTTATTTTGAACCGTAAAAACTTGACACAATTTATTACATTTAAAATAATAGTTGTATTAAAATTAACATAGGTACTACAAAAAACCATTAGGTATTTAAGGTATAACAAAATAAATAATACTCTACATTTACAGATAAAAGATTAATTTTCCAGCTATTATTTTTGTTGTATTGTCATGGTTAGTGCAATATTTATAAAATAACTCATGTCAACTCATTAATTCGCAGAGCATTTTCCTTTGTGTTCTTATCGAATGAAATTATCTTATTTTAAAATTTCGTAATTATATAGGAATTCACTTAATCAAATCCGTCTGTCTCGTTTATTTAAAAAATTGAAATGCATTTAATATTTATAATAAAACCAAAAAATTATTTGTTTTCAAGTATTAATACTAATATAATTAATAATTAGTAATATTAATTACTAATTAATTAATTCGCACAAATTTTATTTATACTTTCTGTTTCGAGATAGATATTAACTGAAATTTTCATAATAATTTAAATTATTTTTATTTGTGTACATGCATGTGAGATATTATATAGCATAGTTGGAAATTTTATCTATATTTCATTTGAAATTCTTCTGAACGTTTTTTGCTATCAATTTTTACTTTTGGCTCACATAAGTTTCACTTGTCCGTAATTCTGGACTAAAGTCAATGTCGCAATAAACATAATTCTTCTTTAGAATATAGTTTGAAAATCAATTTCTTTTGCAAGAACTATTGTTATTATTTTTTCAGAAAATGCGTATCAGACATGACTAGGAAGTAAATAAAAGAAGCCAAAGAAAAGCTTTGGCTATGTTCCAATATCTGAATTTTTGTTAAGTATTATTATATAAACGATTTATTTGCTTGTTAAAAACCGAACCAACTCTATTCGAAATCGATTGTATTTTTAAAATATTTATTAGCAACATAATTTAAGGAATAGCAAGCTGAAAGGTTTCAATTTAAAAATCAATATTAGTTCTCTTCTAAATTTAAATATATTTCGTTTTTTCTTAGCTTTTTTTTCACTATTCAAATATAACTTTACGGCTAAATATATTAGCAGTCATTTTTCAAATTAGTATATTTTTTTATTGATATAAATACATTGACAGTTATAGACTGTATCCATAATTGGAATAAATTTGATTTATCTTTTTTTAATAAGATTTTAACATTGAAATTATTGTATCTCGACTATTCTGTTAATAGTAATTTTACTTTATTTTTATAAAATACTAACCGCACCATTGTAAGTTGCAGCCTTTATTGTTTTGTTTAACGTTTGAGATTATTGTAGGGTTTAAATATTTCATTTCACTATCAGAAAAATAATGGTATGTAACAAAATACCACACCACTGTATGTTGCAGCCTTTATTGTTTTGTTTAACGTTTGAGATTATTGTAGTGTTTAAATATTTCATTTCACTATCAGAAAAATAATGGTATGTAACAAAATTCAAGGAATTATGAGCTGAAAGGTTTTAATTTAAAAATCAATATTAGTTCTCTTCTAAATTTAAATATATTTTGTTTTTTCTTAATTTCTATATAAAAACAAGGTGTTTTTTTTCTCTATTCAAATATAACTTTATGTCTAAATATATTTGAATTTATTTTTCAAATTAGTATATTTTTTTATTGATATAAATACGTTAACAGATATAGACTGTATACATAATTGGAGTAAAATTGATTTATCTTTTTTTATGAGATTTTGATATAAAAAATATTTTATCTCGACTATTCTGTTAGTAGTTATTTTGATTTATTTTTACAAAATATTCACTAACTGTACCGATGTACGTTGCAGCCTTCATTGTTCTGTTTAGCATTTGAAATTATTGTAAGGTTTCAATGTTTCATTTCATTAACAAAAAAAAAAAATAATTGTAGGTACATATTATAAAAAATATCCAATATTTATATTATTAATATGCGTAACTATAGTATAAAAACGTGAGTATTGTATTTTGATGTTGAATTTAACTTTGATATCCCCTCCTTTTGTAAAAATGCTAAAAATCGCTTTAAATACTATGTTGATCGTTTCTTTAACCTTTACGAAAATAGAATTATTGCACTTATGGCAAGATGTATATTATTATATTACGTTTTATTCGGTCCTGCGCGGGAAATGTGCATATCAAATAGCAAATAAAAACGAAGTGTTTTTTATTAAGTATGTTTAATCAGAGACGTATTTAGGTATTTGATGCATCTGGTAAGAAAAAACTTTTTTTTTTTTTTGGCCACTGTCTTGTGATTTATAAAAATAAGATTTCTTATGGACACTGGGCATAAATATATAAGCAAATGAATGGAATTGGTTTTGAATTTTTTTGTTTAAAACAAAATTTTATTTTTCATCACGTCCATGTTTTTATCAATACTGGCACGACAACGTACGTTATGTAATACACCAATATACCATCGGCATTAAACATGTTAAAGGCCTTTTGAAAATTCCATTCGACTATTTATTGTTTTTTTTTTTTTTATCTACTTTTATTGAAGTAAGATGTGTAGTGTCTCCAGCGTAGAGACGACCTTGTGAATGAAGTAGGATTTTAATGTTGAAACAAATAATTGTTAACTGAATAAATATCCAATGTGTCTTTATTTAAATGTGATGTAAAATTTAAACTGGCGAATTATTTAGAGTTAAAAGTTTCCAGTAGTTCAATTTTTCCAAGTCCTCAGAATATTATGATTTTTAACTCGTAAATATTCTATGTTCAAATAATTTAACTGGTCGAAATTATTCTAAGGCCGTTTAGTTCAGAAATTAAACTGGCGTGTAGGTGTTCGCTGTAGCCCGGGAATATCACGTCTAAAGTTGAGCTGTTTCAGACTCCCATATATATGGGCTATTCCTCCTATTTGCTGTGTCTCTTCGGTAAGAGTCACCGCGCTCCCACGGTTTGTCGTAAACGTGTAGATAATCGAACGGACGCGGTTAACCTATACATTATCACAATTCCTAATATTTTGTATTATTATTTTATACGAGTGATTCTACTGCGTATAATTAATATAATATAATATATGTCTATAATAAAATATTGCAACAGTTCAATTTAATAGCCCCAAAATATTTTTCTTAACACCTTTCAATCTGTCCTATACTTTTTTATACATCAATTTATCTATTAAACTTTTCTTAGAAATACTGGTCGTTCGAGGTCACTTTCTGTTGTTGATGATTGATATATATTGTATTGTGTTAAAAGTATGCGATTCACTATTGCTCTAGTAGTTCATTTAAAACTAATAATAGTAAACTAGGTTATGTATCGCCAAATACATAACAGATAGTGTTTAATATAGATACAACTATAGAGTATTGATGTATCGATTTCTTATATTAAAAAGTACCCAAAATAACGTAATATTTTAGAATATTTGGACGATAAATTGAAAGAATTAATTTTTTATTTTATTAAAACAGTGTAACATTTGAGTTACTTACTAATGGTTGATGTGATGAATCAGTAGACATATATTACTTAAAATGAATATTGTATTATCCAAACTGCATAGGATTTCAAAAAATATTGCAAATTCAATAAACTAAACAGTTTAAACATATTGCACGGATAATATTAAAAACTTTATATTTTATTGAATCAAGGTAGATTACATTGAAGCAACAATTTGATATCGTTGTCTATTTTATATACTATTATACCTACCACTGTTCTTCTATTTTTAGAATATTACTGTACCAACGATTTTGTTTATTCTTTACATAAATCTGGAATGATATACCTGATGACTGATATAATCCATTAATTTCAATATCAACTTAGTTCATACATTCAATTGATTTAAAGTATATTCTATTTATAATATTTAACTTACAAGTTTATATTCTATTAAAATAGAATAATTTTTCCTCTAATATTTCTATTGTTGAATTAGCCTGTACTGCAGAGTATTAGTAAATTTAAAAACGAAATTTCATTATCATATTTTATTGCATTTAACAAATCGATGTCAGATTGTTTCTTTTATTATCGAACTAATAAATTCAAAAAAATAAACATTGAGTTATCAAAAGACTTATCTATGCATAAATTATATCATTAATTGTAATATAATCTCCTGTTATTATTTGTTTTCAAAGAGCTGAATGTAGGTTTATTTAACAAACGAATCATTTATTTACGTGAAAATGTTGTGATATGTAGAGATATTAGTTTTAATGGAATTTGTTTTTAGCTTATTGGTTTTAAGGACACGCATACAATTATTAGTTTAATACGTAATATAAAAGGAAATATTTACACATCCTTTGCTCTAAACGGAGTTGGTCGGTTAAACAATATAGTTCATCAAATTCGACGCTATCCTTTCAATTAGGGCATGGCGAATTTGAAAGTAAACAAACTAAGTTCGATGGTGAAACTTGATCCTTTTCGCAAAATCTATTCTGACTTGTATACACATCACAAATATCATCATCGCTCTTGGAAAAAAAACCGTTGTATGAATTCGGATGAGCAATATACCAACATGGTTTCTTTCGTTTATCATGAATAATAGGTCATAGATAATCCAAAAGTTATTTTTCTTTTTTATAACTTGTAAAATTTACAAATTAATTAGAAAAAAAGTAACTTAACCTTATATTTTTTTATATTAACTTAATTTAACGAATTAAACAATATTTAATTTGCTCAGCGTTCCATATAAATACATGATTTTACTAATGGAATTTTTTAACTAATATCTACTCGTTAAAAAAATGTCTAGTTTAAGCAGTGTATTTCCTTTTAAATATAACACGAAATATTTCAATTCAGTGTCTTCGAATTGATATGGATGATCATATTTTTATTGGACGAGACAGCTACGACATACACTATCTTATACGTGTAAAAGTTGCTCACTTTACTCACCTATCGACCGTATTTGTAATGTTTGTTTTTCGAGTAAATGTGTGATTTTTAAAAATATCATAATTTGAATAAAACTTGGATTTTTTTTTTTTTTTTGAATAGTAGGCTGGTTGCGATAAATTAATGACGTTGTTGCAGTAGCGTAGGTACATAATGAAAATTATTTTGATATGGCTTTAACAATTATTTTATACTTTAGACAAATTATGAACCCTCTAACGTTTTTAGTGTATAAAAATATGTAACCATTGTGAGAAGTGATCAACTGTTACACATATAAAATAGGTCCGGCCGTATGACTCGGACAATTTAAATTCCTGTTTAAGAATGTATAACACGAGAAACTTTTAATTTGCGTATACTGTTAAAAATAATTGGAAGCAAACATAAAAAATTAAGATTTTTTCTATAACAGCTAAAAAAGACTTAATAATACAAAAAAGTTTGATGCCATCTTATACCCGCTATGAATACACAACAAACATATTTCACAATAAACCAAAAGTAAAGCATTTTATTTTAATTCACAGTCCTACTTATGGGTACATCTATCTACTTACGTTTGTGAGAGCTTTTACAATTATTATTTCTATATCTATTATGATACCGCAGGCCAGCATTTGCGGGTGCATTATATACCCGCAAATTGCAGCCGTTGAAGACTATATTGAACTGACTTCATCTCGGTGGGCTTATGGCTAAAACAAAGAAATTATTATTTCTAAATGAAAAACAACGAAATCTGAATATTTTAATTTAAGGGCTAAGACACTTTACCTCGACGACTCACTCGTGTAGAGATTACAATCCCGGGATGCCAACTACTTTTTGTTCTCGAAAATACCGGGAATCCCAGTATAAATAATCTCGGGATTCTGGAATTCAATTTATAAACTATAAATGCTGCTTTCAAGAAATTATTTGAAAATAATTCAATACTAGCTAACAAAATGAGGACATGTTTGAGTGATCGTATAAAAAAACAATGACGTCCAAAGTTATCGGGCGTATTGAACTATTTACAGAATTCTCATGATGACTATGATCAAATAACATATTAGAAATATTCGTTTTCACTCCCAAAAAATAATTTTATTAGAAAACAAACAATAAAATTAATTGAAAAGATACACAATCCTTATGAAAATGATGAAGAACAACAACAACGTTTTGAACAAACAAAAGATGAATCTATTACAGTCGCTCAATTGTCATTACAAGAAAAGTTGTAGTTTGAAATAGACAAAAGTAAAAAAAAAACTATTGATCCTAAAACACATAAAGAAACAAATTTAAAATTATCAAAAAAGAAATGAATCTTTTTTGAAAATGAAGGAACTCGCGGAAATTATTTAGAGCTAGCATTTACGTATTTAATGTCTACTCCTCCTACTAATATCGAGTCAGAACGAGTACTTTCAGCTGCTGCCTATATATATATATATAGGAAATAAGCTAAGAAGCAGACTGGGAGATGGAACATTAGATGTTCTACTAT
Organism: Pentalonia nigronervosa; assembly: GCA_014851325.1. Lineage (NCBI taxonomy): Eukaryota > Metazoa > Arthropoda > Insecta > Hemiptera > Aphididae > Pentalonia > Pentalonia nigronervosa. The sequence goes on from JACXSJ010004247.1 coordinate 10,378, forward strand.
TCTTGCGTTTATATTTTCAAAACAAGTAGAGCATTCATAATAATATTATTTACTCTCTAAAATGACATCCAAATATAAAAATAAAATTGTAGGCATAGTTCTTTTATATTTATTTTTACTAAATTTCACGATAATCCCGAGATTCCGAGAATAGTAGCTAAATATCCCGAAATCCCGGAATCATAATCTATACACCCGTGTTAAACTAACCGTCAACCAAAGAGAATTACTTTTTACCTACTATACACGTGTCGAGTAAAAAAATCACAAATGTGTATTACACATGTATATTGATATTTTTATTGTATAAAGTTAATATTGTAGTAATTTACTAATAATTACTTGAGTATGATTAAGTCACCCGCGGTTTAACGGGACAGCACGACATTTTTACATTTTATACTTACGACCATGATTTTCACGTCATTTTCAAAATATTTCGCACGTATTCCATGATCCGACGTAGTTGGATTGCTTACTCGCATCGTTAATTTGCATTTATCGTCGCTCATTGACTGGTCCTCAATTCACCGCGCAGGTTACGCACACAAGGTCGCGATACGACGCGGTCAGATTGGCTACGTAGCAGTGGCGGCTCGCAAGTAAATTCATTGGAGAAACTGAAAATTTAATAAAAAAAAGTTTAATACAAAAATGACAAAAAAAAAACCCCCAAAAAGTCTAGTATATCTGTTTTTTTCTGTATTTCCATAGTAGAAAATATAATAAATATATATATTTATAATTTAATTTATTATATTATAATAAAATTTGTGACTTGTGTATAATACCAATAATAAATAATAATATCATTACTACACGCGGCGATACAATGTCGAATAGCTAAATTAAATGGTCTAATACGGATGCACGACACGATGCAGGTTTTCGTGTTTACAGAAAAATACGTGAATACGTGATGACCGCGATGCGAACAGCAGAAACTCTGAATGAGTCTAGTCTCAATGTACTGAATGGCATATATAGAATCTACCCCATCCTCCGCCTTGTAATTCATATGAAATTTGTATATACAATTGAGTCTCTCGAACGGTAGACTCCCGAACTAGCGACCGTTATCGTTATTGACATTTTTCGCCCGTATTATTATTGAATGACTCATTATTAATGTAAAAATAGAATACAAAATATTATACTATCAATATTAATATCGAAAATCATAATAATTATTTTTAAAATGAACAAAAATATTAAATTATAATATAATTTTCTTAAAACTTTTTAATGCGTTATTACTTTTTTTTTATGAGGAATCGCCGTCTCAAAGACTCCCCTGACGAGCCGCCACTGCTACTTAGCGGACAAATTTCACAAGACGTGACTAACTTGCTAGACACTCAAACACACGCCTCGACTTTAAACACTTTTGCATACGAAACAGTACCGGATATGCGACGGGGACCGTATACAACCATTTTCTATCAACACCGACATGTTACGAGGTTTTTTTTTTTAATACTGGCAGCTGTTTACTAAAGAAATAATTTTTCCTAAACAAATTATTCAAACAAAAAAAATTTAAAAAAAATACGGTCATTAGTCAGCAGTACCTGAAGTAGAGTAGTATCTTACATAAACATTTTGTAAGCATATACGGTTTTTTGCAGATATGATTCTACAACCGTGTTAGAGTGATTGAGTTACCGTTACGAAATACGATTAACATAAATTTAAATACGCGTGTGTTTAGTAAAGACGAGATAGCTATATAATAACGTATTCGATATGTATGAGGTGGTTTTTAAATATTGATTTTATTTTACATGGAAATCTTTTTACTTGAGTCTTAAAAAAAACACGAGACATGATTGACGTGAACCGGCAAATGCTGTTTGAATTCAAACATTTACTCTCCGCGTACAATGCTTTTCTAATAAAACACCAGCATGAGCAAACGATATTGAGGGCCTTCCATTTGTCTTTTTTAATACGCGCGAGGATAATGAGTAAGAAAAATATAAAATCTTCTACATCTTCTTCTTCCAAAAATAAAGTCAAAATATCATTAAATTAATAAAAAATTTAAAATTAATAAAAATTAAACAAAACTGTAATAACTATATTAATTATTAATTAAAATTAAAATCTGTATTACACGTGTCTATGTGGACAGATTTGCGAATGGACTGAACATAATTGTGGCTACCAAAATCGCCGATGAACGTGTCACGTTTTGTAAAACACATCAGATAAAATGAGTCGCGCCTTGGAAAACGTACCTTAGGTTAGATTCGAATGAAATATTTTATTTCTATTACCTTACTAGGTACGTCGATAATAAGCATACGAAATATAATTACGATTAGTCCGATCAGATTCAGGGAACTTTTTTATAAAATATTGGTGCATAAAAGTTATAGTGACACCACTTGGTAAATAACGAACGTTATCATTACGCTCAATCATGTTTTAATTGTACTTTAAGTAAAATATGGCTGTGACTTTTTTGTGGGGATGCGATTTACTCACCCTATATTTGTTTACAAATGATATGTACCCTATATTGTATTAATATATTATATAGTTTATTGATATAAATAATAATAGATTGTATTTTTACTCATGTAAGAGTAAAACAAAATACTAAAATATACTTTTAATTTAACCAATTTTATTTTAGAAAACATTGTGTCATTTCAAAAAGTTTAGAGCGGTAACTCAAATTTCAAAAATTTCAATTCTACCACCATCTGATGAACATGCGCTAAAAGTGGCTGTGGCACTTATAGGACCAATCAGCGTATCAGTGAATGCAAGTCCAAAAACATTTCAACTGTATTCGTAAGTATATATTTTTTAAGCAGCTAATATACGCAGTGCTCGTATTTAAAAGCATCAAGCAAACTTATATTTTTTACTGGATTTCTTTTGCTAAAAAGTATTGAATATTAAACACTTATTCATTAGAAGTGTAAAATATTTTTAAATATTTAAAAACGCGTAAATCTTTGTATGGTTCTGTTTTTTTTTTTATATTGTCAGGTATTAATTAATAATTTAAAGATAATATATTTTAAAAAAAAAGTTTGAAGTAGACGTTTTTACACTTATTATATTAATTATTACTCTTATACTTAGATGCACAGTCTTAATTCATGAACTATATTTCTTTTATTTGTCCTCAATATAAATAAAATTAATGCAAAACATGTAAACACTGATTTTACACAAAAAATTAATGTTTTTTTTAAAAAAAGGAGGGAAACTAGGTAATTGTTCTACTCCTCTTTGTCTACAATAGGTGGCAAAGATGTCGAATATACCTTGTCATTGCGTACGAAAAATGACTCTGAACGAAGATGGTCTATCAAAGTTTATATAACCAAAAATAATCATGATAAACAAATTCTTTAGTAGGTAATTTATTTTACTATTAGTAATACAATAGACTGAATTAATTATTTTTGATGAAAACATTGAATTTATTATACTATTAATATTTAATTATTATAATGTAACTGATAATGTGCTGCGTACGTTATCTACTATCTGACACAGTAGGATTGTTTACTCAGATTACCAATTCGTATTTATTCTCACTCAATTTCGTGTCCGCAATTGTCTACCTGATTCCTCTCACATAATATCTGCGATCCAACGCAGTCAGATTGCCTACGCAGATGGTTAAGTTACACTTATTGTCATTCAATGACTGATCTGCAATCTACCGCAGATGGATTGCCTACCTGTTTTGTTACATACACAAATTTCATTGATTCCGCCGAACGTTTTTATACTCCTGATTAGGGAATAAGGTATGTATATCGATTCCGCCAGTACAAGTAGACTACCGACACTGTGGCAGTTTTTTTTTATCGATCATAAACAAACTCGGCATCTGTGGTCATTAGTTAAAGTAATTATAATTAAAATTTTTATAATATTATATACATGATACATAAAAAAAATTAGAGTGATAATATTAAAATATAGTTATGATGATTAGAGTATTTACAATATATACACATATACTAATAAGATAAGATTATTATTAGGGTTAGGGTGTTTATGACCTTAAAAACACTAAAAAATGCATGCAAATATGCACAATAAATATCAAAATATGCCCTTAAAAAAAATTAAACATGTTATTTTAAAATTTTATTTCTAATCCAAAATGTAAATTAATTAAATTATTTATTTAATTAATTAATTAAATTAATTTACAATTTTTTTTAAGATTATATAAACCGGGTTTATTAACTTCCAGTGTTCCAACAATTACATTAGCGACATATCGTCCATCTGTATCCGTACTTTCATCAATTGAAACCCATATTTTATTATTCCCAACATACTTTCTGATTTGATCCATTGTATTAATGTAACATTGATTTAAATAATTTTTGCGCAACGTGGACTCATTTGGTACGTCACGTTTGATATATTTTTCAAGAAAACTTCGAAATTCTACGTTGTTTAATTTATTTAATGGTATATTTGATGATAAAAATACTTGACAAAGTTCTTCATTGAACGATGATTTTTTTGTGTCTGAGATAAATATTTGT
>JACXSJ010004248.1:0-14897 GCA_014851325.1 Pentalonia nigronervosa
CACATATTATAACTTTAAAAATTATCAAATGTTATGAAAATGCGAAGTTTTAAACAGTAAGCATAGAACGAAAACATAATTGTAAAGATACAGATAATTTTGGAACAAAATGTCCATTAAAAAAAAAACGTTCTTAATTAAATGTCATATTCTATATAGGACCTATATATATATATATATATATATATATATATATATATAGTTTTTTAACGTTCCAAGTAGATTATGAAATATAATACATAAAGTATAAACAATAGAATTACATAACTAAATAGATTAATAAAATTTAAAGAAAACATAAGATACAAAATACATAATTATACATTTTATTTCATAAAAATAAATAGGCTATTAATTTATAAAAATATTTATATTATTTTTGAATTATTTAATTGGACTTCTTCTTTCGCTTAGGTAAATTTTTTTCGTAATCCTGAACTATTCAGATTGAATTTTTTTAATATTGTTTATTTAGAATATATATTCTAATTTCTAAATATTTTAAAAATATTTGATTTTATTACCTTTATATACACCAGATAGATATATTGTGGAGCCAACCTGCAGCACATTTAATGTCATTAAATGGCATACTAGCGTCAAATTAAATTTAAATTTGTGTTAAAGAACAAATATATTACATTAGTGTAATGTAAATGATAAGTGTAAATTTTTTATGGCACATTCTGGATTTTTTTTTATTATTTATCACAATATAAAAAAAATTTGATCATCTACACCGTAGTTAATAGAAATTTGTAATAAAATTATTTATGAATTAAATTTAACCATAGTAAATGGTTTAGTCAAGGCAATGCTAATCATTTATGTTGATTAATATGATTAAATCAATAATAGTGTTCATATTATATCTTGATAAGATAAAATCCGTGTAATTTGTCACTCATTTTGGTAAATAGGGCTTCTAGTATGAAGGCATATGGATAAACATATTCCTTTTCCAGCAATGAATAAGCATATGCTCCAATTCTACAGATTATTTTTTTAAAATTTATAGGATAATATTTTAACAAAATAAATCATTAAATCACAACGTTTGGATATAAGTTTACCCAGTTCCCAAAGAATGACCACAGCCAAAGATCGGAGTGCCGTTAGCACGTTTATACACTCATCTAAACATTTTCATTGCATTTATAACCACGCAAAGCTCACTGATTTCGACGTTTTTAGAATCGGAATATTCTTTAGTAAAAAGATAATTAAATTTTATCATCTCTATAATGTTTTTATAATAACAAGTTATAATAAATGTAAATATTATAAAGATGATTTTATAATATTATATAAGATCAATAATGATTAGGTATACGCATTTATTAAAGAATTATATTATCAACAATTAACTATAACTTTTTTATTTTAGTGCGTATGCCATCTACTGTAAATTACAGTCATCCCGAAAAGTATGGTATCAGAGGAACTAGAAATTTCTATATAAAAACAAATGACAATATGACATTGGATGTCTGGTATGTAACTTCCCATTTATTTTAGAATAACTAAAATTAAATTAAATAAACAATTATTTATTATTCTATTTACATTATACATTTAATAGGTGGATACAATAATTTATGAATGTGAAACCTACTATAGTAGTTGAAATGTACAAATATACTTGAATAAATATACCTACCAGTTGTAAATTTTAACTACCATTTAATTCATTTTTCATGCTATGCTATATAAAGTTTTCTATTAGTTTTGAATTGTGTATAAGTATAAGTAATTTTTATTTAGGATTTTAACACAATAACACATTGTGTGTTAACTATTTTACAAGGTCATTTAAATGTTTAGAGCTTACTCATACAATTTAAATGTATCTAAGCGAATTGGGATTTTCATTTATTTTATAACAAAAAAAAAAATTATATTTTTAACATTATCTTTTCCTGTTTTTTGTATAATTTACGTGTTGCACATATTTTGCTAAAAGATAAATTTATATAAGTCTATAAATATCGTATTAGTTGTTGTGTAATGTATTTGATTATTTGACTTTATTATTGGCATATTTTGACACAAAACCTGTTGAATAAAGACAAAAATGATAATTTAACATATAAACAACTTTTAAATCATGGTGAACCAATCATTATATATATGCATGGCAACTCAGGTACCCGGGCGAACAGTTATCGAGTTAAGTTGTACCATATGATTCAAGATATCAAAATTTTAATTATCTTTTTACTAAAGAATATTCCGATTCTAAAAACGTCGAAATCAGTGAGCTTTGTGTGGTTATAAATGCAATGAAAATGTTTAGATGAGTGTATAAACGTGCTAACGGCACTCCGATCTTTGGCTGTGGTCATTCTTTGGGAACTGGGTAAACTTATATCCAAACGTTGTGATTTAATGATTTATTTTGTTAAAATATTATCCTATAAATTTTAAAAAAATAATCTGCAGAATTGGAGCATATGCTTATTCATTGCTGGAAAAGGAATGTGTTTATCCATATGTCTTCATACTAGAAGCCCTATTTACCAAAATGAGTGACAAATTACACGGATTTTATCTTATCAAGATATAATATGAACACTATTATTGATTTAATCATATTAATCAACATAAATGATTAGCATTGCCTTGACTAAACCATTTACTATGGTTAAATTTAATTCATAAATAATTTTATTACAAATTTGTATTAACTACGGTGTAGATGATCAAATTTTTTTTATATTGTGATAAATAATAAAAAAAAATCCAGAATGTGCCATAAAAAATTTACACTTATCATTTACTTTACACTAATGTAATATATTTGTTCTTTAACACAAATTTAAATTTAATTTGACTCTAGTGTGCCATTTAATGATATTAAATATAAAGGTAATAAAATCATATTTTTTCATTGTAAATTTAAAAATTAGAATATATATTATAAATAAACAACATTAAAAAATGCAATCTCAATGGTTCAGGATTACGAAAAAAAATTACCTAAAAGAAAGAAGAAATCCAATTAAATAATTCAAAAATAATATAAATATTTTGATAAATTAATAGCTTATTCATTTATTTTGATCAAATATATATTAAGTAATATCTTTTTTATATCTTATATTTTCTTTAAGCTTTATTAATCTGTTTAGTTACATAATGTTTCGGTAATATGAACTTAAGATATAATAATCAATTTGATAATATTGTTTATTTAATTTATTGTTGGAGATTGGGAAAGGGATTATCTGCGATTTGTTTTCTCTTTAGAACGATAATTAGTTGAAAGCATACTATGCAACGAGTAGTGGTCATAATATGATTTTGTTAATGGTAGTTGGGGATGGTTAGGATAATTCCTACCTATTATCTTGTTTCAGTATAATTAATCATATTGAGGGAAACATGTTTATTAAATTTGCTAAATATGCTAAAATCTAAATAATAAAATAACTTATAAGTGACACAATAATTATTGAAATTTTATAGTAAACGATCCTTCTGAATAGCAATGATATAAATTTTTGAGGTGTTTATTAATTGGAGTACAGGCAATTGTTTCTACAAGACTTAGTACAAACAATTAAACAAATATGAAATAGTTGTAAATTTATATAAGCCTGAAGTCATACAAGATACAAACTCCTATATTATACTAGTTACTGGTATAATTGGTACCTAAATGAAGAATAAAGATACCTACATACATGATAATAAATCTCCGGTTTATAAGGTTAATATCTATTGAATTAATGAAAATTGCAGTGTGCAGTATATAGTTACTATTTCCTTTTTAAAAAATAATTCATTCAACGAATTAAAAGTGCACATTCTTGTAGAAATGTGAATTATACTTTACGGTCACTAATTTTAAAAACGAACTCGTTCACTAAATTTAACAATCAATTAATATTTGGATTAAATCAATAATAAATATTTGTAAATTTCAACTAAACGCACTCGTATTGATTCAAAGTGTAAATAATACGAGTTTCCTCAAATCTAAATCTTGCAAAGTTGCAAACGATTTCGAGCAAAACGATTTGTGTATTGTACTGCATATATGATCATTACTCGTTATTATAAGTAGATAGGAACTATTTTTTTTTTTTTTAACATTGATTATAATCAATGGTACCAGTTATACATAATAGCGATGTCTAGATGTTACGCCGTGATACCTATATTATGTAGACAACGAATAATTAGATTGTTACAATGATGAGTTGTTGTAGAAGGTTGAATGCTTGAAGATAAAGTAGTACACGTAATTTATAGTAACTAGTTTAGTCATAGGTAATAGATATATACATAGTGTGTTCAACAATAAAGGTAACACGAAATATTTGGAAGGCGTGATCTTGAATTTCATTTTGTTTTTTATTGCAAAATATACTTAATATTACACCTATTTTTTAAAAATCAAAATCAAAAAAGAAAAAAATCTGCGTGTGCGTAACAAAATAATTTTTTTAATTCCCCCACCCTTTTTGAATTTGAATTACTTTAATTTAAGCAGCTTTGACTTGTAAAGAATTTTAAGATAGAAAAAAACTTTAAAACTTTATAAATTAAAATTGCCTGAAAATTAAAGTAATTCAAATTCGAACTCAAAAGGGGGGGGATTTATAATTAAAAATGTTGTTAGGCGTTCGCGGAAACTTTTTTAAATCTGTCAATTAGTGTAATATTCAGTCTTTTATGCCATAAAAAAAGGCTTGCCAAGTCAGAGATCGGCATGTAAACTTTTTTAATTTTTAGAAATGTATTAACTGTATTTAATATGTGTGTATTTTATTACATACAGTTAATACAATATGATGATTAAATTGTACCTTAAGGAAATTATTAACTACATATTAATTTATTGAGAAGATATTAGATTATAGTAAAATACGGGTATAGTAGGTTAAATATAACTGGTTTGAATTTAAGAGGTATTAAAGTCATTTTGCTTGTTTTATTTATTAAATTTAATAACTTGATGATAGAAAAATAATAAAAATGTAACTCAGTAATAATGAGCAGGTAAGTAATTAAGCTAGCTTTAATATATGAGAGAGATCCGATATCGCACTCTAGCGGTATAACAATTTGAATCCAGAAAAACCTTGATGTGAAAGCCCGGCAAAAAAAAGTCATTTTCATTTTCATTTAGTGATATAGATCTCCGAAACCGAAAAGTGGATTTTGTTGTTTAGGGTCTTGTTAGATTCACATTGACTAGGACAAGTACAGTGAAGATTTTCAGAACTTTATCTTTAATAGTTAATTCATCATAGAGCTTTAAAACAAATTAAAACACATTTTATTGGGCGTTTTTTGATGCTTTTCAGCTTTAAAATTTTGTAGTGAATTAACAATTGAAGATAAAGTTCTGAAAATCTTCACTATACTTGTCCTAGTCAATGTGAATCTAACAAGACTCCAAACAACAAAATCCACTCTTCAGTTTCGGAAATCTACTCTGCTGAATAAAAATCTAGCAAAAATAACTTTTTTTTTTAATTGTGAAAAATGAAATAAGATTTTTTTAAAAAATTTTCAATTTCAAATGTTGTATATATTATATATATATTTTGATAATTAATTTATAATGAGCTATCAACCAACTTTCTAGTTATCATAGTTTAGGATAAAAGTTAAAAAATAGAAATGTTGAGATTGTTCACGCTAATGTTTTTGTGGATTATCATTATGCCGTTTGAGTGTAATATCGAATCTCTCTTATTAATTTTTTATATTAAAATTGGCTTAATTACCCACTTAGGTACTCATTATTACTAAATTACATTTTTATTATTTTCCTATTTAATACAAATTCTTGAAGTTTTTAAAATTCAGACTTTTTTCATTTCAATTACCATATTTACTTGATTAAAAATCAAGAAAATAAAACCCAAATGAAATTCAGTGTCATGCGTTTGAAATATTTCGTGTTACCTTTATCGTTGAACAGTAAACACACTGTATACTATAGAGTATAGAGTAAATTTTTATGAAATATAATGAATTTTATAATATTGAGGTCGACTGCTATACTATAGAAGCTGTATATAATAATAGCAGGCAGCAGCTGTTGCTGTACCTATATATGTATTTTATACGTTTGAATAATACGTGTGCGACATTTAATGTACACACAAGGTCTATAAAACGCTAATAAATACGGCGTAAATTACAAAATTTGCGTATTATAGTTGCGTATAGTTATCAAAAATCGCGTACACACTGCAGCCTGCGCCTTCACCGGCTTACATCGCAGACACATCTACACGCAAACATATTATTTTATTCCCGCAGCTGAAGTCATTGTTGGAATGATTTAATATTAAAATAATTATGCTTAATCATAGTCCGTGACAATACCTATACCTAAATAACATTGAAAATAAATCAAAATAATAATTACAATAACAATACTTTAGTATTTATAATCAATGCTAATAATAATAATAATAATAATAATCATAATAACAATTTCCAAGTATTGAAGTACCAACTCGTCATTTATTTTTGTACAAACAACAAACGATAATCGGTGGGCAGCAGCTGCAGTGAGCAGGTGCAAATGATGTCGTGCAGGCTGCATTAATCGGCGCGGTTCGTTGCAGTTGTGTTTGCCTTTTGTGTGGAGGAGGGGGGTATTTCGATTCTTGGCCTCTGAATTCCGATTACAATACGAGATAAGCCTATAATAGTTTACGAGTTACTACGGCTGTTGCACTGCAGTCTGCAGTAGTGTTCGATACTCGTTTTATTGCCCGTATTACATGCACATTGTTACATATCGCGTTTCATTGTGTACGCGATTATTTCATAATATTTTACGTCCGAACAGACGAGTCGACCATCGCGTAACATTGCCGCCGTTGTATAGTCGGCAACGTTTTTTGGTTACTTGCTTTCGTCATAGCGGTGCGGTTCTCGACGTCCGTTCGACCTCAGAGCGATTTTTCGACGTCCGATTCGTGTTTTCACCTTCGCGACGATGACCGCCGCCGTCCAACTGATTTTCGGCGCATTCCTGTTCAATTCGGCCACGGCGTTTTTGTCGTTCCGCGAGTACTACTCGACCGGCGAGCTAACACAACGTAATTATTATCGGCGTCGCCTAATTTTATTTTATTATTTTAGCGCATGATGTATTCGACCTAGCCATAGCCACTGGCGGCTTGAACTTTTTTTCCCTTGAATCGCATATAATATTTTTACACAGAGTCATACCACTCGCCCTATACAATTTTTCACTGCCCTCCAAGGAGTGAATTCTTAGATTGTAAGTGGTTAAATAATGGGTGCTTAATTGGTAAATCAGCAAAATTTCAAGCAATAAGTAACAATTATTTTTGTAATAACCTACTATTATAACATTGATAAAAGAATTAATAAATTCAATATTTCTATTCAATTCTTTGCCACGCTTTAGCTTGAGGTACAATTGTCTGTTACTGTACAACTTATGCAGTGTACACGTGCACGACTAAACATATTTATAATTTATTTATCAACCTTTAAAAATTATTCAAATTATATTTTTTAACCATAGGACATCCACCAATATTTTTGTGAATCACGTGATTCAAATATACCTCCTTTGAGCTGCCACTGCCCATAACCCATAGATACTTTGGACTTGTTGTTTTCACTTGGTTTTCGATTCATTGTGACAATGGTCTAGCTAACGGTTTATAAACACTTGCATTACCTTTGTATTAGCTATATATACATACCATAACAATCGCAATCTATGAACTGTGTTTTATTTGTTACTTAATAGGTTTTTTACTGATTTCTAATATAACTTTCCCTAAATATGTTGACAATTCATAACTCGCATATTAGTATATTGTTTTAATAACATAACTAGGGCCCTATATAGATATATATAGATATACCCTATATATCTCTACAGTGCCTTAACATAACTACCTAGTAGGTAGAATCCTCACTGGATATTGATAATGTTTTATCACATAAGAGTACTAGACAAATTGCTAAATTTAAACAATTCTAAACGTTAAAAATGTGTTGTTTTTATAAGGTACCTATCAATAATTGGATATTGTACTATAGTCAAACTCGTTTAACTCAAACTTTTTTAACTTAAAATCATTGTAACTTAAGTCTTTTTTTCCCGGTCCCTATTTGAATAAATTATTCTTATTTAAAAGATTTTTTTAACTCAAGTTCTTGGATAATAGAAACTTTTTTATTGATTCATTAACTTTGAGTCTCTCAAGTCTGACCATACCATTAATTATTTACAACAAGTATTTTTATTTTTAGCTAACTTTGGTTTGTTCATTGTTTTACTGAAAATAATTAATGGTCAATAAAACATTTTTCATTTCGTATCACTCATCAAACTGTATATCATTCATTCATTCTTATAAGAAGATTTATATTTTGAATTATTTTAGATAGCTAATCATCTAATTTCTTGCTACTTAAATCATTAATTATTAATAAGATTAATAGAAATCTAACTAAAACCTGCAATTTAATGATTTAATGATGGATAAAATTCATTAGTGAGTTAAAATAAACCGATTTACCTAATTTAAACTTTTATTCATATTTTTCATTAAGGTACCTTCCAAGCAATAATTTATGTTTATTAGTCTTTAATAATTATTATATTCATAAATTATACTTAGTCAAGTAGTTTTATTTATTAAAATTAGTGGGACGACTGGAAATAATTTGTTAAAAAATGAATACTGTTAATAATAATAAAATTACTTTTTAGTATGACCTAGTTTTTTTTAAGTAAAATATTTTATGAAACCATTGTGTAATTTAATAATTACTCGATACTATGATAAGAGTCTAATCAACAATATTATTAAATAGTGTACACGGTTGATTAAGAATCGTACAGTTCAATTCTTGGTTCATTATTGTTAGATATTTTAATAATTATAGTAAATATTATATTATTGTTTAATTGGTTATGGGCTTGCTAAAATGACTTGTGTCCTAGATTTGTATGTCGGTAGGTCAAATATAAAATATACTACTCATTTTTAAATAAATTACAAATAAAATTTACTATACTTCTGAAAATACCCAATTTTGTTAGGATTTTATAGAATTTTGCATTTTTTTTTTTTTTGATTTTTTTTATGATTTACACTGTACATTTTACAGGATATAACTTTTTAAGTACAAAATGTGATTTCACCATATTTTTAATATTTTTTAAGTTTTAAGAGCATATTTTATACTTTTATAAACTTTTCTTCGATGGTGTTTGTATATAAGTAATAAAAAAATATCATTATTCATTTTTATAAAGTTAGTCCAAAAAATATAAAATTACATTATATGATGTGATGAGTATCAACGTATTGTACTATTACCTGTGTAGTAAGTGTTTTGACTTTCGATAGTTTGTTTGATTTATTAACGATAATACAATATACCGAAACAAAAATTACTTTTTTTATGGAATTTGGCTCTGACTTCATTTTTACTAATGGATTAGTATTTTAGGCATTTTAAGGTAATTTTTTTAGGATTTTTGTTGTTAAAATTCCAATCCTACTGATGACTAATAGACTATTAGTTTTTAAATTTTTTATGGCAGTTATGAATTATTTTAATATTTTTACCTACTATATACATAAATGTTTTATTTTTAGGTATCTTATTTAATTTTAAATAAATTATTTTAATAGTTAGAATTACTATTTCATGTTAGCAGATGTTAATTGTTGAATCAATGTGTATTTGCTGTACAAGTTACCTATTTATAATTTATATTAAATGTAACATAAATTGAATAGACTTTTATACCTAAATAAATAAATAGCCAATATATTGGTATACTGTAACCCTGGTATGTCAAAGTCTTAAAAGATCAAAAGAAAAAAAATCGACAAACAGAAACTTTGAAGTGAGGTTCCACTGTATTACATTTGAAATCATGCAACTGTTTCTCAATAAAAAAAATAAACGCCTAACTTATGCATCTAGATAAAATGTTTTTATTTATTCAAATATAAAGGAATAAAAGTCCTTATATATCATGAAATCTAGGAAAAAATACCCGAGGAAGAAGTACCAAAAAGAAAAAATGTCTGAAGAAATAATACCTAATAAAAAAAATACTTCACAAAATAATAATAACTATTAAGAAGTAAATTAATAGAAATATATATATTTGTACTTTATAAATTGAGTATTAGTTATAAATGTAATATAATATCAGAAAAAATCCAAGTAATTACTACAAATGTACATAAAAACTTCATTATAAGAATATTAAAAAATATAATAACATTAAATATATATGGTTTTTATAATAGTTAATAATATCTGTATATAAAAATTAAAAACTAATATTTTGGTAGTTAATATAAATTATAGATATGTTAATGATTTAAAATATTATAATAAATTTTAAAAATATATATACATATTTGATAAATTAAGTAAATTTTGAAAAATTGATTAAACTTATATGAAATAATATTTGGTATTATATCCACAGGTAAATTTTCTTTTGTATATTATTTCTATGGGTATTAGTTCCACAGATTTTTTTACTGAATACTATGTTATGATAGTTAGTGTTTGATACAAGTTAATGTTCTTAAACACCATTGATAAATATTCATGGTATTATAAGAAAACAATACAAATTATTTAAATGTTTATTCATTTTTAATTAATTTTATATAAAATTATTGAATTAACTATTTAATTATTGATTGCTATTCAATTGTTGTTAATTTTTTGTGTATTTTAGCCGGTGTACCAAAATGGAGTTCAAGTTATTCTGTAGAAGGTGACATATTTATTCCATTTGCTGAAGTTCATGAACCATTTAGTGCTTGGTATGATTCAGACTCTGGAAACAGTCGAATTGACTATTATCATGGTAAATTTTTAAATGTTAAAAAACAAAACAGATTTTAAGTTTGATTAATATTTAATTGTAAAATTGATTAGGAATGGCAAAAACATATCAATTGTCCAATAAAGGTTCTTATGGCGCATCTCTTAAAATTGTTCCTGTTACTACCGAAACAGAAACAAATACTCTAAAATGTTTAGAAGTGAATGGAACTGATGAATTGCATATTTCACCTCAGCCAACTCTTCCAGACCTAAGCGATTTTAAGGTTGGTAGCTTTAATAAGTTATATTTTGATATTAAAATTAATGTTTGAATTTATTTTTTCTTTTTAGTTAGTCAGTGAACGTTTGGAAAATGGTATTGTTGTTGAAAAATGGGTTTATATCAAAAGAGTGGAAAAAACAGTTGGGAAGTATATAATGTGGTTATATAGACAAGTAAGTTAAAATTAAATTTGAATGATGAAATATTGTATTGATAGTAATTTGAACAAATTTAAGTGTTTATTCTAAAATTATGTGTTGAATCAGTGTTGACATATTTATACATAATATATATAATATTATATAATAAATTATGATAATGCATTAAATTTTTATTATTTGTTAGGATGATATTGCTTATCCAATGCGCTTTCAAATGAATGGATTCAATTCAGTATTTCTATCACATTTTGACGATTATATTATTGTTTACAAACATTTTACACCAATAAAGCCTGATCCAAGTATTTTCAACGTCGAAGGTATATCAATAATGACTTGAGTTAACTATTTGAATTATCTGAATAATTTATTATTATATATTTGAAAATTTTAATTTTAGAATTAAAATGTGAATCTTTCCCTGGACCTGGTATAAACCATGTTTATGATTTTAATCCTATGATGGAGTTCATAAATAATTATGGAGAATATATAGATTCCACATTTGAGGAATTTAAACGACTACATAATAAAACTTATACAAATGATACAATTGAACATTTTGACCGTAAAAATAATTTTCGTCAAAACTTAAGGTGAATATTTATTTTAAACTAGTTATTTTTAATAATTCATAAATTATGTGTACAAAATAGTAAAGTTACTGAATTTTAAACTAATAATTTATGTATTTTTCTTAGATACATTCGTTCAAAAAATCGAGCTAATGTTGGTTATACACTCGCTGTCAATCATTTAGCTGACTATTCTAACACAGAACTCAAATCAATGTGTGGTTATAGAAAATTAAGTGAAGAAGAAAATAATGGTGGAGAACCTTTTCCCTACAATAAGACTGATTTTCAAAATTTACCAGTTGAAATTGATTGGAGGATTGCTGGTGCTGTAACAGCTGTTAAAGGTAGAGTTTTTATTAGTAATACATTTTTTAAGCAACTATTTGTAATTTATTTATATAATTGTAATTTTTAGATCAATCAATTTGTGGTTCTTGTTGGAGTTTTGGTACTACTGGTACCGTCGAAGGAGCATACTTCATGAAACATGGTGAACGTAAAAGTTTTTCTGAACAGGTATATACCATTACTTAAAATACTGTTTTTTTATGGCTTAATGAAATACAAACTACCGAGTATTGGGATTGATAAATAATTGTTATAGTGTTGGGAAAAAAACATAATTATATTTTTTCTGCGTGTAAGAAATTCTATTAAATGTAGTATCTAGTTATATAAATAAAATAATAAAGGTAAAGATAAATCAAATGCCAGAAATAGTTATATTATTTTTTCAATAGTCTTATCTAATGTGTAAAAAATAAACTCATTAAAAAATAATTTTAAATTACAGTGTAGATTGTTATTATAGTATTTTTTTTCGGGACAATTTTTCATATTATTTAATTCAAATTGTGAACTTTTACATTCATATACAATATACTTAATATAGGTATTATTTATGCTTTGTTTTTATAGGCTTTGGTAGACTGCAGTTGGGGTTTTGGCAATAATGGATGTGATGGTGGAGAAGATTTCCGTGCTTATTCTTGGATTGAGAAGCATGGCTTACCTACTGAAGAAGAGTATGGTCCATATCTTTCTCAGGTATAGAATATCTACATTTAAAGTATTCATTACATTTTGTGTAAAAATGTTCAGGTTATTTTTAGTTATACAAGACAAAATGTTCATTCTTGTTTTTGTCTCTTGACACTTTTTCAATTGTTAAATATTGAATATTCATTTTTTTTTTTTTACAGTTATATGCATTCAATTTTTTATTTATTTTATATGTAAAAAAATATAGTTAAAATAATTATACAATTAATATGTATTTAAAACTGAATACTGATTCAAACATCGCAATAACATATTAATGTTGTGATTGTACATGCTTTTATATGGCACAATCATATTTTATTAAATTATCATAATATCTATATATTTTATTATTATTTTAGGATGGTTTCTGTCATATAACTAACATATCAAATGGTGATCTTACAAAAATAACTAGTTTTGTGAATGTAACAACTTATGACGAAGAAGCACTAAAAATTGCTTTAGTCAATGAAGGTCCTATTTCTATTGCCATTTATGCTTCATTGAAAACATTTTCCTTTTACTCGAATGGTGTTTACTATGATAAAGAATGCCGTAAGTTTTTTTTTTAACTAAAGTGTACCTATCATTCATGTTTGTTTTTATTTGTAGGTAATAGTCCATTAGAGTTGAATCATGCTGTGTTGTTAGTGGGCTATGGTACATTGGATGGTCATCCATACTGGCTGGTGAAAAACTCATGGTCAACTCATTGGGGTAATGCTGGTTATGTACTTATATCTCGTAAGGATAACAATTGCGGTGTTCTCACTAGTCCAACGTATGTTATTTTGTAGACTTATGTTTAAGATATCAACATTCTATATTGTAATTTTTTGATTTAATAATCATTTTAAATTTTGAAGTCTGAGTTAATATATATATATATATATATCAATTTTACTTTTACAACTTATTTGGTACTAATTAATTTTTTATCATGAATAAAAATTAAAATATTGTACTTTTTGATCTATTTCTAAATAAACGACTGTTAGTTTTAAACAGGATATATTTTAATAAGAATAACTTTGACAATATCAATTATCTACCTTCTAATTATACCTATTACCTAGTAAATAAAAAGTTATATTAATTACATTAATTCATTACAGCTAAGATTGTGAATAAAATTCTTAATATTATTGTGAAAAAAGCAATATACATTAATAGCTGACGGGCGAGTTAAATATAATTAATTCTTGGCAATTGAAGTAATATACATAGTTATAACTTATAGCACAATGTATCAATTTCACTTGATAAAAAAAAGTAAATTGGTATTTAAATTGAATTACAGTAGAGCGTCGATTATCTACATTAATTGTAACTAGGAGGGTGCGGGTAAATAAATAATGATGAAAAATATTCAACGAATATGAATTTAAATGTTTCATATATATCTGTTATTAAAAATAAAACTCATGTACTGTATGCATAACATATAAGTGCAATGTGATAAAATAAATATTTATATATTGTTAAAAGTATGTAAAATAGTATGTTTAAAATAAAATTTAAGAGATAATTTCTAGTCCCTAATAACATAATACAAACAATGAAACTATAAATAAATTATGCAAAAAATTTGTATTGCGGATAATCGACGCTCTATAGTAATTGGTTTATAAAAATATTTTGAAAGTATTGTTGTAACTTATATACAATATTTGTAAATGTCATAAAATACTAAAATCATGTACAATAAACCTAATTTTTTTAAGTATATACATGGATATTTCTGAAGTTGTATTAATAATGATTTATATAAAAAAAACTAGATTATAATATAATATATATGTGATATATTATGTCATAAGTATACTAACATATATATTATATTAATATAAGCACTTATTCTAAGATAGAGACAATAAATACTCTTTTTAAATTTATCATAGTGATACAAACCTAAATAGCTAGTACGAGGCTTGTCCCAAAAGTAAGATCTCCTTAATTATAAAAATTCAGAAAAGTGCTTTATTAAAAATTTTTTTACATGAT